>JAWQFJ010003006.1:17500-42500 GCA_034096865.1 Theodoxus fluviatilis
CAGCATAGCAGTACAGCAGCATGGCAGTACAGCAGCATAGCAGTACAGCAGCATGGCAGTACAGCAGTACAGCAGCATGGTAGTACACCAATATGGCAGTACAGCAGCATGGCAGTACAGCAGCATAGCAGTACAACAGCATGGCAGTACAACAGCATGGCAGTACAGCAGCATAGCAGTACAGCAGCATGGCAGTACAGCAGCATGGCAGTACAGCAGCATGGCAGTACAGCAGTACGGCAGTATGGCAGTACAGCAGCATGACAGTTAGAAGCATGGCAGTACAGCAGTATGGCAGAACAGCAGTACGGCAGTATGGCAGTACAGCAGTACGGCAGTATGGCAGTACAGCAGCATGGCAGTACGGCAGCATGGCAGTACGGCAGCATGGCAGCATGGCAGTACAGCAGCATGGCAGTACAGCAGTACGGCAGTATGGCAGTACAGCAGCATAGCAGTACAGCAGCATGGCAGTACAGCAGCATGGCAGTACAGCAGTACGGCAGCATGGCAGTACAGCAGCGTGGCAGCACAGCAGTACAGCAGCACAGCAGTACAGCTGCATGGCAGTACAGCAGCATGGCAGCACAGCAGTACAGCAGCACAGCAGTACAGCTGCATGGCAGTACAGCAGCATGGCAGCACAGCAGTACAGCAGCATGGCAGTAGAGCAGTACAGCAAAAAATGTTGCAAAAATTTCATCCATTTATTCAGTAGCTGCAAGAATGAGTCTGTACTCTATTCTGCTCTACTCTACTCTGCTCTAAGCACAAGTGGTCACCTCAATTATCATAAAACCGGAAAACGCCGGGTTCTGGGGAGTGGTCAAGAGAAAGGCGTGGCATGGGACGGAGAGGGTGCGGGGGATGGGGGGTGGTACCAGAAATGCGTGGGAAGAGGGGGGGGCGGGGCAGAGTGGGCATCTGCTGTCCAAGAACTTGGGAGGGGCCAGATGTCCAGAACAAACAGAGTGGTGGCTCATAGACGTACACGTGCAAGGAAGGCATAGGAAGGCGAGGCTGGCATTTGAGGGTATGGCTTCAGTAGGCATTTGTGTCGAAGAGTCTGGTGCGGGAATGGAATTGAAGAGGATGTTTACAATGAAAGAAAAATAGTGCTGAGTGGGCAGCCGAACTGACCACATGGTGACAGACTGGAAAATAGGAGCGGGTCATGCACAGAAAGCAAAGTTTTGTCACCCTGTTACAAAGTATAACAAGGACACGTGGACAGACTGCGCTGTGCAAGTGGGGAAAACAGTTTGTAGTGGAGCGTGTTGGGACAGAGAAAGTGCTGAGTGGCTGACACGAGAAAAGACCACGGGAAGGCAGAGTGACACAGGCAAAGAAAGGCAGACCCAGTGGACAAATGAAGGAGGGGAGGAGAGGGTGGAGAGGCAGGGTGGGGAACAACACATTTGTTTGTGACGGGAGTGAGGAATGTGGCAACAGAGCTTCAGAGTTCTGCCACCCTGATTCAGTCTCTTCCTCCCCCCACCCCACCACCCCCCACCCCCAACCCCTCTAGCTCCTACCCCTGTACACATCACCCACCCCTGTCCCCACTCTGTTCTTGTCCCCTCCACCGGCTCCTTAGCCGATATATCGCTGCTTGCCCACATCTCTTTCTCTCTCTCTCGCGTGCGCGCTCCCGTTCTTATTTTCCAGCCATTAGCTAATACCATCCCTCTAGCCCTTGCCTTCGCACTTTTCTTGATTACGAATCTAGTAATTATTTTGTTTCCTTCCACTCTTTTTTGAAGGCAAGTTTGATCCATTCATCATCCAGTTGCTCTTAAGTAAAAAGTAAGCCTTTCCGCTCCTTCGCCATTCCTTTCGTCAAGTAGATTTTAAAAAGTATCAGATCCAGTGCAATGAGAGTCAATTTCCCTTCGCACCCTTTGAGCTGGTGCTCGGTGAAGGATCTATTGAGCGGCCCAGTAATTGGGGGTAAAGTATAAAGCCGTTTGAGACCCATACATGGGTGATATGTCGCTATGTGAGAGCATACCTTTACCTTTAACCTTCAATGTCACTGTCAACATCGTATGTGCCTCTTTCCTCACCCACACCCCACCCCCCATCCCCCTTTCTTTTTACACTTCGCGCCTTTCTTTCAAAAGGAGTTACGTCACCTCTGCTTATCTTTCACATCCATCAACCTGGCTGTGCACAATGGCAGTCCACAGTGCGTCGTTCAGAAAGATCCGTCACCTTCAGCCATGGACAGTGAGCAGTCTTGCAGGAAGCTGAACCTCATGCAAATTACATCATCCGCTTCTTAACGAGCTCTTTTGTTTGGAAGAAGACATGCGTGTGTTCAAGAACGGAGTTTTTTTTTACACGGAGCAGCTATTTCAAAAGGATCAAGGTTTCTCACAAAGTCAGGGCGGGCTCCAAACAAATTCGCGTGGAGTTGGGGCGGGGGTTGGGGGAGACGCAAAGACGTTTAAGATTGGGAGATTTACGTTCTCATCCGATTCGGCGGGCAGGTTTGTTTCCAGACGTCAAACTACAAGGATCAAAGGCCATAGGATGTTAATCCACGCTCCTCCTAAGTCCATGGTTGCCAGGGAAAAAAGGACAAGCAGGCGACGTTCAGGAGGACGATGGGATCATATAACTTTCTGGCGCCATGGGCAGCAGTTGTCAGACCTGACGGAAGGCGAGTCCGAGCTCCACTAGAGGGCGCCAGTGATGTCCGGGGGCAAGGGGAGACGAGAAGAAGGAAAAAAAACAAACCGGAAGTGGAACAGGGAGGGAGAGGAGGTGCCATGTTGGAACGAGTAGCAAATGAACTTTGCAGAGGACAGGGAGGAAATGAAAACAGACTGGAGGAACATGGCGCAGACGGGGTGAGACAGATGTCTAATGTAAGGGGGAAGGGGAGAGGGTTTGCAGGGGGACAGGTGGGGAAATCGGGGGGAGAGGGGAGAGTGACCCGTGCGGACTGTCTAGACGTTATGCTAAATTGACAGGTAATAACGTCCCATAGTGTGAAGCGTCTTGCCATCCCCCGCCTCCACCCCTCGCCCACCCTCTCCGCCTTCCCCTGTCTCTCCACTAGGAGTCCCTCTAACACCGCTCCCCTCCCCCGCACATTCACCCCTTCTTCCTTTACTGTCAGGACGCATGTCAGCTGATGCCTCCCACGCATCTAGAGGTCAGGAGAAGTCCTCCATCTGTCGCCATCACAACCTCCCCTTTCTCCTTCTCCTCCGCCCTCTACCCCTGTTGTACAACTGTCGTGCGTCTCATCATTCACGTTTGCCTCTCTGTCAAGTCGCAGACATTGATCACAGTTGTTGCTTCCCCTTCTGCCGCTGAATTTTGACAAAATCGAATGATGATTGAAAGGAAAGATAATGTACTTTCGAAGGTGCACAGGGTTCTTTGCTACTGAAAAAATCCGGAAATGGATCGGATAATTGCAAGTACACTTAATGCAGAGTTCTGGGGATATTTCAACTTTAGGCCCGTCATGGCGAGTCTTCACTGCAGTGAAAGAAAATGACAACTCTCTCTCTCTCTCTTTCTCTCTCTCTTTCTCTCTCTCTCCCTATCTCTCTCTTCATATCTTCCACTCTCTTTCTCTCTTTCTCCCTATCTCTTTCTCTCTCTCTCTCTCTCTCTCTCTCTCTCTCTCTCTCTCTCTCTCTCTCTCTCTCTCTCTCTCTCTCTCTCTCTCTCCCTATCTCTCTCCCCCTCTCTCTCTCTCTCTCTCTCTCTCTCTCTCTCTCTCTCTCTCTCTCTCTCTCTCTCTATGATGTTGTATATAACTGTTATGATGACGGATTTCCCCCCCCCCCTTTTCCCCCCTTGTATTAGAAATGGGCCTATGGCTTAGCAATAACGTTCAGTTCAGTTCAGTTCAATTACCATATTTGTATGCATTAGATAAAAAAAAATTTTGAGATGTTTTGATACGGTTCAGATTTGGAGTCGGTGAGTTGTATGGTCACAAACATAGATACAGTCTCCCGACTTTCTATAAGGTTTGCCCTACATGTGTACAGGAGAAGGAGACTGGAGTACATTTTCTGTTTCATTGCCCTGCTTTGTGTGGACTACGAGAAAGATTTTTAATACCATTTCCACATCTAGATAATTATGAGACTATCAAAGACCTTCTAGCAACTAATGAATATACTATGATTAGTAAAGTGAGTATGTACATTTATCATGCACTTGGGAAGAGAACGGAAGGAATGGAAATACTACGTATGAATCATTATGTTTTCAAAGACTGGTGCTACTATGTATACCAGTGAACACTGTTACCCTCGATACTGTGTCCATTCACATATTACTATTCAGTGTCTTCTCGATACCGCACTGCTATGATATATGTAAATTCTTCACCTTGCAATGGGCCGGTGGCCTGGGCAATAACTTTTTTCGTTCGTTCGTTCGTTCTCTCTCTCTCTCTCGCTCCCTTCTCTCTCTCTCTTTCTCTCTCTCCCCCCTTCGCTCTCTCTCTCTTTCTCTCTCTCTTTCTCTCTCTCTCTCTCTCTCTCTCTCTCACTCTCCCCCCCCTCCTCTCTCTGTTAGTGTGTATGCGTGTATATGTGATGTATGTGTGTGTGTGTGTGTGTGTGTGTGTGTGTGTATGTGTGTGTATGCGTGTGTGTGTGTGTGTGCATGTGTGTGTGCGCGTGCGTGCGTGTGTGGAATAGGCGTCTGCCTCTTCATTCACGCGACAGATTTTGTGGCCTTAAGGCAGAATATCGACCCACAGGGGCTTGCCCTATCTGTCTGCATCGTGTACACGGTGTATGACCTTAGGTAATGCACACTATGTCCCGCCATCTCCAGTAATGTACTCACATCTCCCCAACCACCTCCATACACAAGCTGTGTCCCAACGACCGTCTCTTTCACACAGGCATATCACACGCAAACACACAAGCATGCACACACACACACACACACACACAAACACACACACAAACACATACACACACACAACACACACACACACACACACACACAAACACACACAAACACATACACACACACAAACACACACACCCACACAAACACACAAACACACACAAACACACACACACACACACACACAATGTCTCCTAGAAATTGAAGTGCACGTCATGAACTATTGACATCAATTGCTGATTCAGAAATAAAGATGGTCGACCCCAACCCTGATGGTAGATCTTTTAGCATGGTTGCAATGCAGCCAAGAAAGGCAGCTAAACATGCTAATTGCACGTAACAGGTACAAAAATGACTTAATGACGTAGTAGACCATTAATGTTTCGGACATTAAAAAACGCTTTTCCTTTCCATTTATAATTGATCTAGTGCATGCTTTGATTTGGGTTTGCGTATGAAAGAATTGTGGGCAGTGACTGTTTATGTCAAGTCATAGAGAGCCACGAACAATTTTCACAACTTTCTATCCTAGACCTTACCTGGGTGCCTCACGCCTCGGGCTTGCTTGGGATTTAGCTGTGTCCCATGGTATCTTCTCCCCATGTGGCCTTGCCTTGGACCAACGTATTCTACTGACCATGAAATAGCTCACACGTCGACCCTCCTGAAATGTGTTGAACAACTTTCCGTCTTCATTATGTTATACAACAATGCATCGTCGATGTACATACATTACTGTGTTCACTGAGGCATCAGACGCAATACTCGGAGTATGGACTGCTCCTGCTCCCCATGGGTGTCTCATGGATCCTGCACTGTTCATACTCCTGGTTAATTGGGAAAATCATCTAAACTGACAGCAGTGATTTCACCTGGATTTAAATGCAGCAACTTTACCACTGATGCAACTGCTGATACATTTTGTAGAGAGATTTCAGGAAAACAGCAAGTTATCAAGAGGAAGGTTGTTGTTTCTTCATATCAGATTAAGTTATTGCAAGCTGAGGTGAGGTCAAAGTGGTGGCCTGCGATTTAGTAGGGCGCGACGACTCTCTGGTGACCTGTTCTGACCTCTGTGACCTCCACACCTGGCTCAAACGTTGTGGTCTGTCTGCTGGGAGTCAGTGCTATGGCGGATGGCGTTCCTTTGTCAATGTGACGACTTCGGACGACTTTGGACTGAGCCTGGTGGAGTGAACAAGGCACAGCAGTTATAGTGGATGAGGCTCCTGGATCCGTTGACAGTGAAGTGAAAGCCGTGGTGCTGATACTGGCAGAACTGTTGCAGAGATATACACGTGACCGGAGGAATTTCTTGTGTCAGTGTGCGTGCGCAACTCTCTCTCTCTCTCTCTCTCTCGTTCTCTCTCTCGTTCTCTCTCTCGCTCTCTCTCTCTCTCTCTCGCTCTCTCTCTCGCTCTCTCGCTCTCTGCCTGTGGATGCGTGCTTGTGTGCGTGTTTCTGCGTTGATGATCAGACCAGTTGTGTTTGCGTTCTTGGACTTGGACCACGCAATTATGACACGTGAAGAACAGTACTGCAGTGACTACTGCATTAAAAAAGAAGACATCAGTTTTCATTTGAGGTTTATTCAAGTCAGAAAGCATCACTGATGGCGGACACGCTTCCACGTGGTAACTCCAACCAAACGTGGCTACAAGCCGACTACAGCCAGGAACGCCGATCACATCACACACACACACACACTCTCTCTCTCTCTCTCTCTCTCTCTCTCTCTCTCTCTCTCTCTCTCTCTCTCTCTCTCTCTCTCTCTCTCTCCCACACTCGCTCGCACCATCCTATTCAAAGCATTCTTTCCAGTCCACACAGCGATCGGGTCATGCGTAATTATGTGACACGTGTTGAATTCATGCATTGGGACAAATAGAGCACACCTAGGGATGACCAATACTGCCGACAAACGCTGGACACACACACTGTCGTGCTTTGAAGGCACTGGGCATGGTTGATGGCTTTCACATCAAGCTTGCACCTGAAACCACTCGAACCAGTCGGACTGAGGACGTTAACCAGGCAGAGATCGAAAACATGGATTCACCCAGGCAAAACCGACCCGTCCCTCGTACTTGACCAACAGGTTTACTGTAGTTCGTGTATGGTACCGGGATGGACCTCAAGCTGGGGCACTGAGATGACCTGATGGTGCACAGCACACCTGCTAAAAACGGATGACAGACTCAGGTTCGAAAAAGGTCACAGAGTCCAAGCGGACCAGTGCTCCTGATCCTTCCTCAAGAACTCAACACAGCCCCAGTCAGGGAAGTGACGATTACGGCCAGCACCACATCGAGGCCATCTGTACTTTACACGCCAAATTCAAACGCTAACCTGCTAAGCGAAAGCGGTATTCACACGCACAGCGACCTCCATCGAGATGGAAGGAAGACCAGCTGGCGCAGCCTTGACCCCCACCTGAGGCCTGTCGGCCTCGTAAGGCACAGGACAAAGGCAAAAGGGCAAAGGCCTTTACAAAGGTCAAAACTAAGCCATTGTAAGAGATGGAGGGAGTTACTGTTGGTATGCAACAGCAGCACACATTTCAAAGCAACATACAGTGTTACGTACTTCTGATCACACTGAAGCTCAACTAGTATCGATACACAAGTTTTGAAAGTATGCGCACGCACACATCACACACATGGCTCACGATAAATGTTATTCGAATTCATGCACACAATAAATTACTTTTTAAGAAAATTCTTTTCATCGAAAAATGCGGCAAATCTTCAATGAAATAATTGGTCATTTTATGTCATGGACGAACAAGAATGAAGATCATTTTGGCGGTACAGAGCGACATATATTATGTTGATTTCACATGTGAAAATGCTATATATCGTCAAAACTGACGCATGCGTATTTATTGATTTAGCTCACCCAGGGAGGGGGGGGGGGGGGGGGGGGGGGCAGAGGACACGTGACCGTTGTCAGGGACGCGTGTACAGTGATGTACCCTTGACGACAAGGCCTGGCCTGACAGCTGTTTTGACAGACATATTAGGGGAAGCCTCTCAAAAAACGGATGTCAGCTGGCACTGTCGCGGCCACTCTCACAGTAAGGAGCTTCATGCATGAACACACGGCTGTAATGGACAAGAAGTTGAGGGCACTTGGGAACACAGAATGCCAGGGTCTTTACTGGTTGAGACAAAAACTGCATTGCTCCAACATCTTGTCCGTCCCCTCCCGCAGTGAGCAATTTCTTCGAACACAGTCATGGGGTGACAACCACGATATACAGACACAAAATATATCTCACAGTCACGCATGCATACATGCACGACAGCATGCTCTCGATGGCTCTCCAAGCGCGACACATGCCACGTCATAATGATGTACACTATACTTGTGGTCAAAGGCGAAAAGTATCTAAGGCGTCGTGGATAACGTCCTATCTAGCCAAGCCATCATTCTGGATAATCAGAAGCTACTTCCAACAAAAGCTATCCATACACTGTATTTCAATACATGCATCTCATATCTCCGTGATGTACAACAAGCACAAAAGACGACAATTTGACAAGGCCCAGACAAAGCTCGTCGAAGAGCCTTGTTTGCACGCATGGCCAGCGAGCAGACACAAACACTTTGCAACGTCTGTACAGGCCACAGTGACGGATCCAACATCACGCTCTCAGACACGCTACTCAAAATACGGAGACTGAATCCCATCATCTTCATCAAAAAGACGCATGAACCCTGCATTGAAAGAGCGGGACGATAATACGCAAGTCACCCTGTAGACGTGGGGGGCGGGGGGGGGGGGGGGGGGGCGAGAGATCGAAATGGAGCACCAGTGGGAGGGACCGACTTGGGACTGAAGGGAGGGGGTGGGGATTAAGCGCGAATGGGTTCGAAGAAAGGGTGGATGATGGGTTCGGGAGGAGGAGATGGAGGGTCGGAGCAAAGGAAACATCAGTGGAACAGCTGCCAGCCCTCATTACACCTTCACACACTTGAACCAGCCCAGCTGCCTCTACGAAAAGAACTTAGAGGCGATGACGCCACCAGCTGTGGGTGACGACAGGCCGTGTCTTGGGCCCGTTAGGAACTGTGTTCCACCTTGACAATAATCATGCTGTTGGGTTTTATCAAAGCTGGTCAAACCAAGAGTTGCAATTCTTGTTCAAATACTGACATTGTACACAGTTCAGCTAAGCAACCCTACAGAACTTATCAACATTTGACATGGCATTCGAGTTCGTGTTCTGACTATGTTCAGTCTGTTATGGTACATGGCACACCATCTTTCAGACGGTTTACAGTTCAGACATTACCACTGACACGTAGAGCGAACCATTGCCGTTTCTCCATGTATTGGCAATGTCACTCAACACAAAGAGTTTCTTGAGAAAACCTCACTGAGCTTGCAGGCAGTATAGTACAAAACCCATCCTTGGGCAAACTACAACAGTTTCAGGAGTTCCTTAGGCCGGCAGCTGGCCTCAGCGCACGCGACTGCAGATCTCCAGGGCCTTGACGACCACGTCAGCATCGTCCAGGTCGAGCAGACGCTCCTGCCCCTCGGGTCGACTGCCTCTCCGACCGCACTGACCTACACCCGCCAAGTTCAAGGCCGCTATGTCACCACCAGACCTCTGGGTGGTGGGTCGGGTGAAGAAAAGCCTCAGCTCCCGCAGTCGCCGTCTGGCTCCCGCCAGATCCTTCTCCTCGTTGGCCCCGGCCCTCACGGCCTCGGCCCTCGCGGCCTCGGCATAGACACCTGGGGAGTACGGGAGGGGGTAGGCAGGGGGAGGAGGGTCGGAAACGTTGTATCTCTCGGGCGGGAAACGCGGCTTGTATGGCAAGCTGATTGCTGCAGCATCAGTCGGGAGTGGGCTGCGGTTCTCGAGGCGGGCGGGCTCAGAGGCATCCTCCATCACCCGAGTCTCTTCCAGGTCCTGGCAGTCCCTCGGGTCCATCTCGCTCTCCATGTGCAGCTCGTACTGCTCCAGCGGGAAGCGGGGCACGTAGGAGTCCACTTCCGCCCTGGTCTCCAGGTCGTACATTTCCAGAGGTAAGCGTGGATGGTAAGCTCCAGGACCGCACGGTCCCTCCAGATCGCGGGGCGTGTCCGCAGCCCCCTCGGATGCCAGCATGGCCAGGAACTGCTCGCCCTCGCCGCTGTCGTAGGAGAGGTCGAGTAGGTCGGCTGAGGAGTTCGAACTGGTACTGCCCACGCTCAGTCGCTTCTTGGGATCCGCCTGACCTCCGCCCCCGCGCTTCAGGATACCGCGCCGTTTGATGACCGCACTGTTTTCCTTGGAGTTGCACGTGCACACCGAGGGAGCAGAGTTGCTGAGACAGGCAGACCCGTCCTCCACCTCGGCGGATGGCAGGGGCAAAGAGGCCTCGAGGTGGGAGCAGTCGGACACGTCGCCTGCAGAGAAGCTGTGTGGATGTTGGCTTGGAAGGACGGAAGGAGTGGTAGCACCATGGGTTTTGGCCGTGTCGGAGTCGGTCGGGAGGGGGTTGGAGAGTTCAGCATCACAGGGGAGGGGGATTGGGACGGGCTGAGGTTGCAGGGTGGGGGTGGGGTCCCAGTCCTCGGGTCTGCAGGGGTAGGGGTCTTCTTGCAGGATGCAGCCACTGTCGCCACCGCTGAACTTGCCTCGTCTCTTGAGGATGCCACGTCGCGGCTTCCGCTCAGAGTCGAAAATCTTGCGCGTCTCGTCTCCGGAAGTGCTGACGTCAGATCCGGTGTTGGTCTCGCCGCTGTCCGTGCAGGATTCGGGACTAGGGTTGACGTCATTAGACACGTTTTCCAGTCCCTCCGGTTGCTCGGGAAAGATGGCGTCCACCTCCTCGTCCTCCTCGTCCTCCTCCTCCCCATACACGCCCACGTCCTCTCGGCAAAAGCTGGTGGTCACCTCCTCGGAGAAGATTTCGGAAGAAGGAGACAGGCCAGATTCTGGGTGGGTGGGTGGCAGATCGGGGTGAGGGTATCCGTCCTCCCTTGGGTGGGGGAGTTCCTCGCTGCTCTCGTGTCCTCCCAGCTCCAGGGGAGACTTGCAGCGATCGATGTCGAAGAGGGCCTCGTCCTCATCGAAGGACGTCTCGGAGCAGGCCCCGTGGGGGGTCGAGGGGGTGGACTGGGAGACCCCCGTGGGGCGGGGGCGGCGTGCGGAGTGCTTGATGACCCAGGGGTGAGACAGCACGTCTTCCATGGTGGCGCGCTCTGCAGGATCCACACGCAGCATGTGCCTGATGAGCGAGTCTGCCTCTGCAAGGAAAACAGATCATATGTCATTGCCTCGGTTTGTTTGATAAGGATGATCACAGCTAATGGTGGTGTAGATATACAGGCATGGACACATGTACACACACACGCACACACACGCACGCACACACATACGGACAGAATGGTTCAGGCAATATGTACAAACAAGGCAGTCTGGTAGAACATGTACGAGACAAAAAAATGAGACACTTCATAGCAACAAGTGCATATTTATACCAAACACAGTCTGTACAGAATGCAGCATCAGTTTTATTCGTGACAGTGCGTTCCGTTTGCTGTTCCAGCAAGATAAAACATATCTGACACGCACACCTGCTTACAGAAACCACGTGCTCAACCTGTCTTTCAAACAGCCTAAATGCGCTGTTCCTGGAATGCTGTCCCACTTGCAAGGAGTGACTCATCATCGCCATTCCACGCACTGTTAAAATCACACAAGTGCAACGCGGTGACGATAACAGCTAAAGAGTTGAGTCTCTCTTGGCTGAACATCTTTTCAGGCACGTCATATTAAAAAATCTGGATGAATGGATTTTTGAGAGGGATTCTATTGAGACACTCGAAAATAAACGAGCGACTGGTTTCCATCGTTTATCCATTCAATTCATTTCTCATCTGCTAAGAGCGTCTCGACATAAGTGGATCACGTTGCGATTCAAGGCAATAACATTCCGGCACAGGTATGTACATGAATGCCGGTGGAGAATACAACGCAGCGAGCGACAGCTTCCAGACTGTTTCACACAACACCTGCCGGTGCTGTCTTCTACGAGTACTACCTGCTTTATAGTCTGCTTGCCTGCCTGCCTGCCTGCCTGCCTTACAACCTGACGGCTTTCTAGGCTGCCTGTCTTCCAAGCAGCCTACTTGCCAGTCTGCCTGCTTTCCAAGCTGCCTGCCATCTATGTGACTGTCTTCCAGGAAGACTGGTTGTACAGTTTGGCCCTGGTGTGAAGCAGACAGGAATGCAGGCGGCAAGAATTCAAGTGGGAAAAATCTTTCCGCCCACTTGACAGCTCAAGGCAAGCAAGACTGTCAACGGCGGAGAATCGGGCCTTCCCCCCACCCCCTTCCCACCCCCCACCCCACTACTACCACCCACCCCCTTCCCACCCCCCACCCCACTACTACCACCCACCCCCTTCCCACCCCACCCCACCCCACCCCACTACTACCACCCACCCACCCCCTCTTTCCTAACCAGCCCGAGTTCAACGCGTCACATATTTCCTTCGATGAACAATTTGACTTAGGCAAGGTAATGTAAGGTTTGAGATTCGTTTCAGAATGATTTTTTTTTCAAGCGTGCAAGTTGAGCGTTTTCCTGAAAACCCCACGCCAGTACTGAACATTCCAGTCTCCCCCGAAGCCATTGCCAGCCTGCCCACTAACTCCTGTGCTTCCAGATCTCCTCTTCTTGAGCCGAATTTGGCACCAATGTAGCCCTCGGTAAGTGTACGTGTAAAGACAAAGGTATATTCGTGGGATTTGATTTTCTTTGTTGAGTACGACTGCAGTAATCTCTCTCTCTCTCTCTCTCTCTCTCTCTCTCTCTCTCTCTCTCTCTCTCTCTCTCTCTCTCTCTCTGGACCCCACCCACCCCTCAACTAAGCCTGGCACATTGATTTGCATTGGCAACTTTCCTCCATCCAAGGGGAAGCCAGCCCCCGACGCCACTTCAGGGTAGAGTGCACTTTCCCCCCTCTCCCCCTTCCCCCGTCCACCCCCTCTGAGACGTCAGGAGTCCCATGACAGGGCCAAGGTGGAGAGTGACAAAGCGGCAAGTGAAATGTATCACCACTTCAGGAAAGCTCCATCATGCACCTGCTGATAAGGCGATAGGATTCTTCCTGAGCAGCCCGCCCCGATAAAAGCTCCCCACCCCGATGAGAGACATCCACCCTGATATTAACCAACCACCCCAATATAAACGTCCAGCCTGATAGAAGACGCCCATCCTGACGAGGGACATCCATCCTGATAAGTGGTGTCTACCCTGATGAAACGCCTACCCTGATGAAACACCTACCCTGATGAAACCACCTACCCTGATGAAAACACCCTGATAAAAACACCTAGCCTGATGAATAAACATATCTTTATGACAAGCACCTACCCTGGTGAGTGATACACATCCTAATGATAGGTGGTGACCCTAATGGAAAACACCTGTCCCCATGATTGATGTCTACTCAGATGGAAAACATCTAAACGGAGGAAAATAACACAATCTTGATAAGTGATACCCAATCCTGATGAATAGTTACCCTGCTGGAAAAAAAAACTTATCTTGATAAGTGATACCCACCCTGATTCAACAAAAATCTGACGAGAGACAACTACCCTGACAGCCACCTAGATATACCACGCCCCACCTCGAATGGGACACTAGTGGAGAACACAGTGGGATGGGATTCCCCATGCCCCCTACCTCCTTTGTCGCCATACACACAGGCATCACCACGTGTTTAGACTCAACCACTCCGAAGGACGCTTCTACAAGGAAATTTCAGTTTCATTTTCTCATACTGACCACGACCTTTCAGCCACGCCTTCACCTGAAGTCGGGCATTACGTGCGTGATCCTCTTGATTAAAAAAAAAAGAAATAAAAAATTTAAATGGCGTTTCTTCGTCAGAGAATCGAACCTCGGACTTACCGGTGTGCGAGGGAGGCTCGTGGTACAGTCCAGACGTAATCTGGTGACGCAGCATCTTCAGGTCGGGGCTTTCGAAAGGCATGGAGCCGTGCACCAGTGTGTACAGCACCACTCCCAGACTCCAGATGTCCACCTGGCAAGCAGATAAAGGAGTCTTCGTTCACAGTGCGCTCCACAAATGCATCACTATTTGAATACAACAAATGCACAGCAAACTTTCTTGTATGAAAAACTTGGGGAACAGACGAAATCAGCAGGCGTCAGAGGAAAAATAGTAACTAGAGAAGGTACATGATCTGAATAAACAGACGGACGCGCAACAGGAAGAAAAAGTAAAAGATGGTGAGGTAGGCACAGAAAAAGCACACTCGATGAGAAATGCTTACCTCAGGACCACGGTACGGAGTGCCGTTGACGATTTCCGGAGATGCGTACAGCGGACTTCCGCAAAACGTGTGCAGCAGCTCCCCCTTGCGGTAGAAATTCGCCAGACCAAAGTCCGCAACCTGTTGACAGAGGAACGAGAAAGTCAGACATTATGACGAGAATACGAACAAAACGAAAAATGATTTTCTCAGAAATGTAGATCGAGGCGAGGCATAGTTAATAACGACATGACCATTGGAGGATATGTGTGTGTGTGTGTGTGTGAGAGAGAGAGAGAGAGAGAGAGAGAGAGAGAGAGAGTGAGAGAGAGAGAGAGGAGAGAGACAGTGAAAAAAGAGACAGTGAAAAAAGAGACAGTGAAAAAAGAGACAGTGAGAAAAAGAGACAGCGAGAAAAAGAGAAAGTGAAAGAGAGAGAGAGACAGAGATAGAGAGAAAGAGAGAAAGAGATAAAGAGATAGAGAGAAAGAGAGAAGAGAGAGAGAGAGAGAGAGAGAGAGAGAGAGAGAGAACTATCTCACCTTGACATTGTGGTTGTGGTCCAAAATGATGTTCTCCAGCTTGAGGTCCCTGTGCACCACGTCATGCTGGAAACAAACACGCATTCTAATAAGACACTTCTTACCGATTTTCAAAACACTTTCTATGTCAATACCGGTAATTGCAAGACTCCAAATTAACAAGGAAAACTTAGCACTGAAGAACACATTAGAATATCAGGGTGCGAGAGCTGCAAATGAAATGCACAATCAAGAATACTGTTCTAATAGAAACGGCAATCAGTTAACTGTTTACATTGCTTGTAGTTTTCTGCAGTTCATTAGCCCCCGTATTTCAGGTGGATGCACTTTCGTGAGGTGGATATCCCTTGGTCTGGTGAATGTACCTAAGTGTGGTGCCCGTATCTGGTGGGATGGAGATGCTCTATCAGGATAGACCCACACAGGTGCCGTACAAGAGCCCCAAGCTGTAAAGTGAGGTACACACCTGGTGGGCGTAGTTCATGGCCTGTGCGATCTGCAGGAAGATCCTTCTGGCCTCGTCCAGGTCCACCGTCTGCCTGGTGGCCACGTACTCGTACAGCTCCCCGCCCTGGGCGCAGTCCATCACCAGGATGATGCGGTCCTTCTTCTCGAACACTGCAACACGCAACACACTGGGAGTCAGCCGCAGTCAGACGGTTCCTCTACTCAATGCCAGATGTCCTCTTCTTCTACACAGTCGCATCTGTGACACAGTGCACATGTATTGCGAGACAGGAATGGACGTCTCCATATGAAAAGTCAGCAATAAGGTATATTGACTCCTATTATTACTGGACTCTCAATATGTTAAACTAATGATATAACTTCAAAATACTTCTCAGGAGAGAGAGTTGCTATTTATGCAAATAAGTCTTTGACCATATCATACTGGTAAAGTGCAGCTCGTTTTTGTCATCCGCTTTCTACCTCCAAATTGCTTGCGCAGTCTCACCGGGCACACCATACTATGAATCCGTGAGACATGGGGAAAGTGTGCGTGCGTGCGTGCGTGCCTGCGTACAAGCGTGCGTGCGTGTGTGTGTGTGTGTTAGAGGAGAGAGAGAGAGAGAGAGAGAGAGAGAGAGAGAGAGAGAGAGAGAGAGAGAGAGAGAGAGAGAGAGAGAGCGAGAGAGAGA
The DNA here is from genome assembly GCA_034096865.1 of Theodoxus fluviatilis. Classification (NCBI taxonomy): domain Eukaryota; kingdom Metazoa; phylum Mollusca; class Gastropoda; order Cycloneritida; family Neritidae; genus Theodoxus; species Theodoxus fluviatilis. Next base: position 33,361 of record JAWQFJ010003006.1, read on the forward strand.
GAGAGAGAGAGAGAGAGAGAGAGAGAGAGAGAGAGAGAGAGAGAGAGAGAGAGAGCGAGAGAGAGAGAGAAAGAGAGAGACAGACAGAGAGAGAGACAGAGAGAGAGAGAGAGAGCGAGCGAGCGAGAGAGAGAGAGAGAGAGAGAGAGAGAGAGAGACAGAGCGAGAGAGAGAGAGACAGAGCGAGACAGAGCGAGAGAGAGAGAGACAGAGCGAGAGAGAGAGAGACAGAGAGAGAGAGAGAGAGAGAGGAGGACAGGAAATCAATTCAGAGCCACGGCGTCTTCCTTTGTACTGAACAAAAGGCGTCGGTCTTTTTCTGGAGGGAAGTCGACGATCTCGCACAACACACTAAAGGAAGGCATTGAAGGCTCCCGCCGCGGGTTGAAGCACGGCCTGAGCACACCAAAATAGATTTTTTACAGCGCTTTATTGCTGTGCAGAGCCGGTTTCTTCGCAACGTCGCATTTGACAGTGTCTGTCTGACTACCGCCGCAGCAAGGAGCCCTCAGCAAGAAAGCAGCCATGCAGCAAGATCAGCAGAGCGCGAGAGCAAAGAGAGACGGCTTTTCATCTGCCAACAAGGCAAGACCATCCACAAAGCACGGCGCGCAGTAGCGCTCACCTGCCAAGCTGGCCGTTCCACGGCTTTCCGCCATCATGGCAAGACGCCTAGCATTCGATTCAAGGCGGGTGTGAGGCGCAGGCCGGAGCAGTGGCAGGGACGGGGAGGGGGTGAGGGTGGGCGTTGTGGAGTGGGTGAAGGTGGGGTTAAAGGAGGGAACGGGGGGGTGGGTGGGAGATAAGGAGAACCAGCTGAAGGGCTGTCGATGCTCAACCTCCCTGGCTTTCTCGCTGAGCAAACTCTCTCATGGACAAGCGCCCAGGCCACATGCGAGGGCCTCAACTTTTTTTTTCAAACTGCTGGCCGGAGAATCTTTTCCTGAGCTAACTGGAGGAGCTCACCTTTCTCGGGCAAAACGCTTGACAGATGATTGCCATCCAAGGTCATCCCACTCCTCCCATTGCCACCTCTCCCCCTCCCCCACCTCTCTGTTTTCTCGCTCACATTCACGCATTAACATCGCTCAGGAGTGGAGAGATGTGGCGGGGAGAAATGGAAGTAGGTCGACTTCAAATTTAAAGTGGAAAAAGAAACTGACGACATGGTTGATGCACACAGACGATATTGGGTGAGTGTGTCTGCACACATTAACACGTAACTGAGAAAGCTCGTGTGACAGTGACTCGGTGCTGTCCAGTAAGTTGGAGGGATGTGAGCAGGTGTGCATCTCTACCCGCCTGTCATGTGACTCGTTTCTTTGCACAAGTATTTCAGTCAGTAAACGTTCTGGGTCGTAACGTTAATACGAGCCAAGTTTAAAGAAACACAAACGGATCATTTTTGCAGCCGACTTAACTCGATATGCAACCAGTCACACCAAATAAAAAGAAAAACTGGACAAAAAAGTTCAGTTCAGTTCAGTTCAGTCTCTTAACCCTGAGATGGGACCACTGATGACTTTCGGACAATTTTCCTCCATCGATTATGTTTGTAATGCAAAAAGTAAAAAAATTGTACTTATTGCTTCCACATCAATATCCGAATTGCAGATAAAGTAGGTTCAACATCAAAGAAAAAAAATCATATCTGGCCAAATAATCAGTTTACAGCAAAAAGTGTCTGTATGTTCATAAATTATTATACATGTAACATACCTGCAAAATTACAAGTCATCATCATCATCCTGTGATGAGTTTTAGTAATTAATTGATTTGAACTCTATGAAAAAAACACATTTTGAGAAAATGGCAAAAACAACTTTTAGTCATGCATAAGTCCTTCTAAAACTATCCATCATGGCTAAAACTTGTTTCATTTATTCATACATTCATCCAGCAGGACTACACATGCTAAAAAAATGAAACTGAACTTACAGTTTCCAGTTTTTAGTGTTTTTGTGCAGTGAGTACAAAAAAAATGCAGGGATGGAAAAGTTCATGCTCAAGAGGAAAGGATCAGCCCTACTACTACACAGGAAATGCCAAGGTCAATAAAGGCAACTTCAGAGACACATGCTGTGAATGAGTCAACAACAAGTCAGTTTGCCATTCCAGCACCATAGGTTTCCCCTTCTTCTTCCTCCTGAAGCCTCCTCTTCTGATGCCTTGAGTTGAAGGCATGAAGCCACATACTGACATAGTGTAGGCGCTGTTGCTATGCCTGAACAGAGGCTGCCACATTAGCTTTCTTCATTCTTCTGGCATCACAGGCTCCACATTTCAAGCAAAGTTTTCTGGCTAAGCCATTGTCTTCATCGTATAGTATGCTGAAGGTGAGACCAGACCGAAAACAGTTCGGGCAAAGAACATCGTTCATTAGTTCACTCAGCTGATCTAAGTGCACGTTGACCCACTTATGATCGGTTTCAATCGGCTGCTTCGCTTCTGCCTGCATCATCTGTATCTTCCTCCTTGATGCCGATGTGTTTGAAGTTTCTTCCGGAATCGAGGCAGTTGAGATGGAGGGACGAGGAGGCAGCGATCGCGATGGCACTGTCAACGCAGGCGTTGACGAAGTAGAACTAGACTTTCGACCTTGACCGCGAAGTATTTTCGAGGTGCGTGCAGCCGAAAGCTGCTCTCTTCGCCCACTATTTTTCGGTCGCGGCATAATGTTGAGTTTATTCACTCATGGGCATTCTCTGATTGTTTGATTGAAGTCGAATTTATTCGATTTGGTGCAAAACATAAACTAACTGAGAGAATTAGCGTTGAAGCGGCAGCCATGTTTACGATGCATTGTGGGCCAGGGAATCCTCGCTTTGGAGTCTCTGATTGGTTGAAACAAGTGGAATTCCCTCTCTAAGCTCAATGATTGGCTAGTGAGTTTGCAAACAACCCTGTGTACGCTGTTTGAAATCATCAACTAAAAATAGACCACTATAGTTGGCGGAGTGATTTCCCTTGCTGTGCTCGATCGAAAAGACGAGCTTTCCAACGGTACCGGGGCGTGAACCTCTTCGTAGAATAGATCGAAAGTTACAATTTTTCCAAAAGTCATAAAATACGATGCATCAATGACGTTTTTAACGTTTTTTACGAGGAGTGATGTTTTTAAAAGCCATTTTATTCAACTAATTATCGAATGACAGGTCGAAAAAAACACGTGGGAGCATTTGCAAGTGTTTGAACTACTCAAAACTGATGTTATCTCAAAAACGTCCAGATATGAAATTTTCCCAACTTTTCGNNNCTGTCTGTCTGTCTGTCTGTCTGTCTGTCTCTCCATCCGTCCATCCGTCCATCCATCCATCCGTCTGTCCTTTCATCATCCATCCATCCATTCATTCTTTTATTCATTCATTCGTTCATTCACTCATTCATTCATTCATTTATTCATTCATTTATTGTTTTGGTCAATAGTGACAATAAAGTACACGTATTATGTTATCACAATAATAAGAAAAACACACACGACTAACACCAGAATCAATCTCTCTGTCTGTCTGTCTGTCTGTCTGTCTGTCTGTCTGTCTGTCTGTCTGTCTGTCTCTCTCTCTCTCTCTCTCTCTCTCTCTCTCTCTCTCTCTCGTTGAATAGAACATCACATCAGCCCAACTGAAGTGCAATACACACAGGGAAAAGTACCAAGAAAACTCAAACCTCCTGGTTGGGACGACATTCCTGGGGACTATTTGAAACTGGCGGGCAACTGTAAAGCTCCATTTCCATAATTGACCATATATTCACTCTGTATTCCACTGTTGTGAAACACATCTATGGTGAAGGTCGCGGCAAACTGTACGCACCCTTTGTAGATTTCAAGGCGTTCAACTCTGTCAACCGTTCATGTCTGTGGAGGTTTTTAACAAAGCTTGGCCTCTGTACTAAATTTGTAAATATGCTCAAAGCCGTGTATGCTCATGTTGAGGCCAGTATACGCTGGGGTAATAGTCTTTAGGATCTCTTTGACTGTCCTCTTAGCGTAAAGCAGGGGTCAATAGAGTCGCCGATCATTTTTTGTTTAAACATCTCTTACGTGGCTGACTTCCTTCGGAAAAATGGACGTCATGGGGTGCAGTTACTTCCCGGAAAAGAAGAACCCTTTTCTTTACTGTTCGCCGATGATGTCGTTTTGTTATCGACCACCCCAGCTGGCTTACAGCACCAACTGGACAGTCTCAGCACTGCCTCCAGTCACCTTGGTCTCACTGTTAACAGTGAAAAGACAAAGGTGATGGTTTTTAGGAAAGGAGTGTTTCTGGGCAGAAACGAACGTTGGACCATAGGTAACAAATCTTTAGAAGTAGTGAATATATATAAGTATCTTGAGTTTGTTTTCACCACGAAGTTGTCACTGGCAATAGGCTTTGAAAGCCAGATAGTTGGAGCAAAGAAACAAACTTTGCATCTGGTACGAACAATGAGAAACTTGCATTCTCAGAGCGCGACTGTGTTTTTTTAATAGTTCGATGCTCTGGTGTTACCGGCGTTGCTACACGGGTCTCAGCTACGGGGATTGACCACCTTTTTATCAACACCACTCTTCAGGCAGTACCATCTTGGACACGACTGTGCAAAATGCCTGACAGTAGGATTGTCAAGCAACCTTATGTCATGCTCACTCGCTCCCGTATACCTTAGGAACTCAACTGGGCGAAACTCATGGAAAGTTGCTTGGGAAAAATGGGCTTCTCGTACTTATGGTACAACGGTGGAAGTGTTAACGAGATAAGTACTATGAGGCATCTCAAGCAACGACTGCGAGACGGCTTCTTATAAGAGTGGAGTTCAGCCCTTAGTTCAAGCTACATATTTCCCTCTTATCGCTCCTTTAAAGCAGCTTTTGAATGTGGAAATTACTTGTCTTTTATTAACATTAAGAAATTCCGTGATGCCTTCATCCATTTGCGTTTGGGATGTTATGAACTACGAAGCAATGCACGATGTCGGCAAGCTCCTAACTCAGGGCCGGATCAAAGTTTTTTGAGGGGGGGTGCTTAAAATTGTTTTAGGGTCTTCTCATCGAAGTGGCGAAGCCACGAGTGCGTGCCTGCGAAGCAGGCACGCCCCTCTAGGGGGGTCCGGGGGCATGCCCCCCCCGGAAAATTTTGAGAAAAATGGTGCAAATCTGTGCAATCTGGCAGTGCGGTCATTTCCAAGAGTTTTTGTTTGGTCACAGATTCTTCCTGTCTCTGCCCGGGTTTGATTTGTCTGTGCGAGTAGCAAAAGGAAGGCATCTTAATTATAGCAGCACCCCCCCCCCCCCCTCCCTCCCCAGCTACCTTGGCTGCCAAGTAGAGTGTGCTTATACCAAGTGGAGAGTAGTACAGCATCTGGGCCCAGCATCTTTTAGCCCCCCCCCCCCCCCCCCTCCTTCCCAAGCTTTTTACTAACTATACTGTCTCTGCTACCAAGCAAAGTGTGCCGATATCCGATGAGGTGGGAAGTAGATCAACATATTTGAGCAACCACCCCCCCCCCCCCTCCCTCCTTCCCCCAACTCCCGGCTGCCACGGAGGTTTTTTTTTTTTTTTTTTTTTTTTGGGGGGGGGGGGGGTGCTCGAGCACCCCCAGCACCCCCCCTAGATCCGGCCCTGTAACTGTACCATGAACTGTCCATTCTGCAATGAAACTGAATGTGAAATACACTTTTTAGGAATTGTCGGATGTATTGCGATTCCAGACATAAATACTTTGCAAAATATTTTCCGAATCCAGAGTATTATGTGGACCTGAAAACGTCCTATCAAAGTAAAATATGCTGAGAAGACGAGAGACATTTCAATGCACATTTTTTATGCCTTTGAGCGGCGATGACGCAAAATACAGGAAATGGACTCTGTACCTTAGCTACAACAAACCAATTTTAAATTATGTACATAGGCCCTACATACTGCATTTAATCCTAAGTCAGTACGGCATTATAGTAAATATATAGTTTAGACGTTGTTTTTAACCACATGCATGGTTGTGAACTCACCTAAAGGATGTACCATATTTCAACTTTGTAATTGCGTAACTTTCTATAGGCTACTACTGGGTCGTCGTCCGCAAATAAAGAATCAATCAATCAATCAATCTCTTTCTCTCTCTCTGTCTCTCTCTGTCTCTGTCTCTCTCTCTCTCTCTCTCTCTCTCTCTCTCTCTCTCTCTCTCTCTCTCTCTCTCTCTCTCGGACACGCACAAACACACGCACGCGCGCGCACGCACACACATGCACCCACGTGTGAGCAAGGAAGCGAATCCCTCTATTTAAAAAATCCCCCCAACCCCCCCCCCCCCCCCTCCCTCCCCCCCCCCCCAATCATTGGCAGAACATCGGTTTCAATGGCGAAATCAGAGCCGGGAGTTCTGTTATTTGTCCACTCTCAATTTAATCAATGCAGACATGTACAGTCGGACTGTGGTCAAAGGGGAGATAAATCGTGACGTGCACTTTTAAGTTCTCTCCCTTCTGGAGGGAGCTACATAAATAGCCCTCTCTCTCTCTCTCTCGCTCTCTCTCTCTCTTCCTCTCTCTCTCTGTCTTCCTCTCTCTCTCTGTCTTCCTCTCTCTCTCTCTGTCTTCCTCTCTCTCTCTCTGTCTTCCTCTCTCTCTCTTGTGCTCTCTCTCTTGTGCTCTCTCTTGTGCTCTCTCTCTTGTGCTCTCTCTCTCTTGTGCTCTCTCTCTCTTGTGCTCTCTCTCTCTTGTGCTCTCTCTCTCTCTTGTGCTCTCTCTCTCTCTTGTGCTCTCTCTCTCTCTCTCTCTCTTGTGCTCTCTCTCTCTCTTGTGCTCTCTCTCTCTCTTGTGCTCTCTCTCTCTCTTGTGCTCTCTCTCTCTCTCTCTCTCGTGCTCTCTCTCTCTCTTGTGCTCTCTCCTGTGCTCTCTCTCTCTCTCATGTGCTGTCTCTCTCTCTCTCGCTCTCTCATGTTCTCTCTCTCTCTCTCTCTCTCTCTCTCTCTGTGTCTGTCTGCCTGTCTGTTTCTCTCTCTCTCTGCCTCCCTCCGTCCCCACAGACTCGTCTGACTCCGTGCCTTGCGTCTTTGTCTTCGTTGGTTTACTTTTTCTCTCAGTTTCTGCCTGCCTGTCCTTGTGTCTCCCCAAAGCCTGCACCCCACCCTCCATCATATTGAGGGCACAGACATAGAATTATCAAGTGACAGGTTTCCAGCGAAACCTAGCACTGTGAGGGAAAAAACCGACTGACCAATTTTTTAAATTTTTTTTTCCTTCGACTGCTCTTATTGGATACGTCAATGACAGCCATGGTGGTGGATCCAGTCCAGAAGGAATGATGCTCAAGGTCTAAGAGTAGCAGCTAGTTTGTGCAAGCTAGAATGTAAACAAGTGCACCAAATGCACCTGACTGTGGTGGCAATGACGGTTGAAACATTCCCTGCAGGGCATCCAGCAGATGGTAATTCACAGCCTATTCTCATAGGGCATTGGGAGTGTGTGCCCAAAATAGCGCTCAAAGTGGGTTAGTGACATAAGTTTGTCTCCCTAGGCCATGCTTTGTTGTTGAGCTCAGGGAATGACTAAAGATAAATTTTTTCTTTGAGTTGTGCTCTTTGTCTCTGTACAAAACTCTATGTGTGTGTGTATGCGTGTGTGTATGTGTGTTTTCCAGTTTCTGTGTGTCTATTTCAACATGTCTGTGTGTTTCTGTGTGTGTGTGTGTGTGTGTGTGTGTTTTGTCAGTGTGTGTCAGTGTGTGTCATCAGTGTGTGTCATCAGTGTGTGTGTGTGTGTTTGTGTTTGTCTCTTCTTGTCTGTCTCTCCTTTTGGAAATGATGATGTCTCCATTTGTAGGCATGGTATATGAATGCAAGAAATTCTAAACAGTAATGCAATCACAATTTCATTTTTGAGGGTGATATATGAATAAGGCACAAGATGAGTTGAACATACTACATATACTAATTTAAGTGCAGTTGAGACTGAAAACCATTATTTAAAAAAATTACATTGTGCTCAGCAGTAGCTGGAACTGTGCAGCTTTTCAGCTCTGAGCAGTTCACGTGATCCATTCATTCCACTCCACATGACCACTGAACATCATGGTTAATGTGCTTAAAGGGGAAGATAGGAAAGGATTATGCTATTTCTTTGTTCTTTTTAGCAATCTCTTGATTCATTAGCTCCTTTTTGTGTCTGTTCTGAAGTGATTTTTTTTCTTTTCTTCTTTTTCCTGTGGTTGAAAAGAAGTCAGTAACCAGATTATTTTCAGTCATGTTGTGAGCATAACATTAATGGTGGGGACACACACACACACACACACACACACACACACACACACACTCTCTCTCTCTCTCTCTCACACACACCTCCAACTCTCTCTTGTATTTAAGTGTAAAGCAGCAGCAATGAGATGCATATACATTCATGTAGTACTATTTATCTCTATTCATATTTGCTGAATGCTTAATTAAGCATATGTAGTTTTCTTAGGAGTAAGCATTCAGCCTGTACACAGCCCCTGTTGTCTGATGTTGTACATTTGGTTCCTCTCATCTTCAAGTTTGGGCATGGCTGCTTTCTGAACTGCCTTGACAGTGTCTACCAGGTATGTATGCTTTGTGTTCAAGTTTTTGTATCCACAATGAGTACATGACCTGATCCAGGCAAAAGGTACATGAAAGTCACTGTAGCAAAATGCAAGAAAATGTAATTGTAAGTAAAGTTTCTAACCTTTTTTGTGTCAAAATTGAGTTTGAGCTATTTTAAGCTTCTGGAATAATTTTTCTGTCATCTCTGTGTAGGAGATATCTGCAGGACACTACCACCTTCCGCAGTGTCATCACTGGCCAGTCTTTCCACATCAGAGACTGCTTGTCGTGCACGTCAACCAACGTCATCTATCTCATTGACTGTGAACAGTGTCACGACAGGCAGTATGTGGGTGAGACTGGTCAAACAATCCGTAGAAGGTTTCACGGACACACGCACGCCATCCGCAATGACTTAGACACCCTAGTGGCTAAGCACTTCAGGTCCCCTGGGCACTGCCTCTCCCATATGAGAGTAACCATTATTGAGAAGATCCATGTGGACGATACTAACATCCGGAAGCGGAGAGAGAAGTTCTGGCGTTTCAAGCTGCGCACCAACTACCCTGAAGGACTGAATGTGTTTGACTGAGAGAGAGATAGAT
>JAWQFJ010003006.1:45000-57500 GCA_034096865.1 Theodoxus fluviatilis
ACACACACACACACACGTACACACACATACGAACACACACATACCTTCAGACACACACACACACACACACACACACACACACACAGTCACACACGCACACACACACACGTACACACACATACGAACACACACATACCTTCAGACACACACACACACACACACACACACACACACACACACACACACACACACACACACACAGTCACACACACACACGCACGCACACACACACACACACACACACACACACACGTACACACACATACGAACACACACATACCTTCAGACACACACACACACACACAGTCACACACACACAGACAGATCTGATACATACATACACACATACACATAGATCTATGTACAAGCAGATGCAAGAAGGAAGTCAACATGCCCTATCAAAATATAGTCCATATACCCTCAGAGACAAGGAGAATTGTGAAGCATTGTTCTCTTTTTGAATGGTAAAGTTTACATTTGAGAGTTAAAAAAACCTTTAGAGTGCATGCGTTAATTTTGCTTACTCACTTACTGAACTGCCCCGCGTCGCATTCGCCCGTTTCCTCCAGAAGTGTGAATACAGAGAAAATACTGATATTTTGTTTCTTTCTATGCTGTTTTTTCGATGCCGACAGTTTCATCCGTAACAATGACACCGGTTTTATAAAAAAAAAATGTTTAACTATAATAAAAAACATTATAAACCCAAGTGGTACCAATCCATACAGTACATCAGCGAATTGTACGACTCTTTATCAATGGTCAACAAGGGAGGTAAATCGCTGATGACTTTAGACGTGTTTAACGAATGCTAAAAATTAGAACGTTTTCTGCAAAATACAATTAAATTTTGTTGTGCAAAAATAGCTCGCAGTGTACAAACTATTTCGTAAATCTATTAAGCTTTTGCCGTCTCTTTTTAGAGTTGAATTCTCAGCACGTCCCGAGCAGATAACTCTGCGATGATTTCCGGGCGTTTCTTTCTGCAGGGCGTTTCTTTTGGGCGTTACAGTGCTGACTATCTGCAGTGCTTCGGGTTAGTATCAATGCCGCAAGATGTCTTTTTTAAATGTAAATTGATATAGTCGTCATGCAAGAATGTATGTTGTAAAATCTGCTCAATGCTTTTCGGTTGTGTTCATGACTCCCTCCGTCTCGTTCTCGGATTTTATCGGAGAAACAACATATGTTACAAACTGACCAGTTTATCGCTCCTGAATTAAACAAGTGTCTGTGCAAGGTGCAAAATATTGTCGCTGGAGCATTTAACGAGTGCTCTTAAATCTAAGTCAGTGCAAACTATTGTCACTGGATTATATTACCAGTGCTCCTGAACCCAGCTCAGTGCAGAATAATGTCGCTGGATTACTAAAACTGTGCTCTTGAAGCTACGCTAGAGCAAAGTATTGTCACTGGATTGCTTAACCCGTGCTCTTGAATCTCAGTGCAGAATATTGACGCTGGATTAGTAAAACTGTGCTCTTTACGCTATGCTAGAGCAAAGTATTGTCACTGGATTGCTTAACCCTAACCCCAACCCTAACCCTATGCTCTTCAGTCCAAGTCAGACTCGTTTTAAGTTAGATCGAGGGTACTCAAGATTAAATGAAGTGGGCTTCCCTGACTATCAGAAGCAAATCCTTGCTGATGTATAAGAAAACGGTGAACAATCTTGCAAATCTCACTAACTGCAGACGCGCTTTTCACTCACAGGAACAAAATCAAGACAAAAGACCGTATGACAATTCAGCTAAGCTCATACTTTATTCACGTTTTATCTACAATGACTTCACATGATTTCACATCGAAAGAAAAAAAAACACAACTCAAGCAAACTGGTCACTGTACAAGAAACGAGAAAGGTACCAGCAGTGACTCAAAACACAATTTGATTTTTTTTCTCCTCATTCGAGGTGACGTAACAGCAACTTGAGACATGAGATGCAGAGTAAGCAGCGACAGGCCATCACGGCAATACCTGGCGCTGCTCGTGGCTACACTGAATAAGTGGCGGGTATTGCATAGCTTCGGAGTGATGGACAAGCTCATGAGTGCGCACAATGAGAGGAGGGCTACAGCTTTGTACAGTCAGCCGATGTTCATGCTGCAGATCTATATTTGCTGTCCCTCTCCATGACAGTATGGACGTGCACGCGCGCGCGCGCGCGTGTGTGTGTGTGTGTGTGTGTGTGTGTGTGCGCGCACGCATGTGTATGTACTATGTGTGTGTGTATGTGTGTGTGCAAGTGTGTTATGTATGCGTGTGTGCGAGTGATTCTTTGTGTGTTGCGTGCATGTGTGCGTGCGTGCGCGCGCTTGTGTGTTGTATGTGTGTAGGCTTAAGTGTGCATGCATGTGTGTGTGTTTATGTGTGAATGTATGTGCATCAGTGTGGAGTGCGCATCTCTCTCTCTCTCTCTCTGTATGTGAAAGTGTGTATGTGTGTGTGTGTGCGTGTGTGTGTGTGCGCGCGCTCGAGCGCTCGCGTACGAGTGATGTGTGCTCACAATTGAAAGTGTACGTGATGGTGTTTCTCTTCCTTTGTCCGTGTGTTCCCTTGTGCACATCCTTTGATGGTCCACTTCTGCCTGTAGACAATCCACCACGCACACTTCAAGTGGTATGTTGCAATGCACGTTATCGAGCTCACGGTCTGAAGATGAGAAATAATTTTTTTAATTAACGAATGCTGACTCAGAAACAAGAACATTCCCCTATGTAGTGCTTGCAACTTCGACATGAATAGTAGAAAAAAGATTACGTATTCTGTGAAAATCTTTCGAAGATATTTAAGATAAGAATAATATATCCCAATAAGTAAAAAGATGAAGAGCTAGGAGAAACAGGGTAAAGAATGCGAGCTGAAATACTTTATTGCGACAGAGGGTGAAATTTCAAGCGTGGATGAACCAAGAAACATCGAAAATAATCATAGTGATCGAATATTGACAAATAAATATGCAGTCATTAGGTGTTCAGATTTCTTAGAGACCTGGATACAAGTTTCTCACAAAAATCGGTCTGCTAATCTCAACCCTTCCACTCCCCAAAATTGTTCAGTCGAGACAGCAGTTATCAAAAGAATGTACAAACGGTAGGTGATTATGCTGCTTCCATTTTAGGGACGAACTTATGCTGCAGCTATTGCTGGCTTTAAAACCATTAAGATGTACCTCAAAGCACACTTAACCATCAAAACAGATTTTTAATGAGACGGTGACATAAAGATATTGCAGAAAGTATTTCCAGAGGTGGAAAACAGTAAAACAACGTATGTTTTCATCTCCTTCCTACCAAGTTTAACCTCACCGTCTTTTTACATCATAAAGATTCCAGTGAAAATAATGTTGCTTTTCCACATCAAAATTCAGGGCGTGAGGAAACAACGAGAGGCCTCTGCAGTTTGAAGGCGGAACTATTCAACACTGCGTGAATGGCCTTTGCACGCATCCAGGTTGTAGAAAGAGCGTGAATCCAGCTCATGGATAAAACATACTGAACAGTTATCCTGTATCACTGCATGACGTGATACATACTCTTCTGGCTCATACAAACCTTCAACCATCAACCAGGGTCACAAATGTAACACGGATAAATTACGGGCTGTTTATTGACACACCAATGGAGGGATTTTCTGGTATCCGTGTACTTGATTACACGTTGATCGGCAAAATATGCTTCGGCTGCAGCCAGGCTAAATTGTTTGAGACAACAGACGACCATGGAGCAGGTAATGTATTCCAAAGAAATGTTTTGAGATGTACACCACCTCGATTGATTATGACCATCGTGTTTTAACTAGTCCACTTCAAAAGACTCGTGTGGTATGAAATACATGCGAACCAGGAAATACAAAGTCAAGCAGACTCAAGCTAAAGATGCCGTGTTCGACCTTGCACAATATGACAGACACTGTCTCTGTACAGCATACCACAATAACGTTAAACAAAATTACGTGTAACAATAAATCATCTACAAAATCGACTGCAAAATGTGAGAAGCAAGGAAAAAAAGAGTGGAAAAAAAAGACAAGCAGAGGGATAATGACCGAGGATCCTAAGCACACACACGTCTTTGAAGACACGTAGAAACCTAGAGACAAAGAGAACAACAGCGAAAATATATAGGTCACATCAAAACATCAAAGGCACACCACTCTGGAACCGATCAACCATCCAACACGCCAGTGTGACGTCATCAAGTTTTGGCACAGTGCCACAGCAGCTGTCTCGACGTACTCCAGAAGAACAACGACTACAAGAGGCATTCAAAAAACGTTTCCTGAGAAACAGTCTAAGAACAAGAGAGTGATCAAGTTGGTCAACAATCCTGACAACTTCTACTATAACAAATTATTTTTTTCCAAAGCTTTCATCGTGACGATCTCTGTACCTAAGTTGCTGTTGAAAACGTCACAGCTTCCAAAAGCTAATAGATAGTTAATCAAAGTCAACAATTCAGTGATCGGAAGTTAATCTTTTTGCCTTTCTCGGCCAGTAAAAAAACACAACAAAAACCGCACTAATGTTCCTGACATAAATACAACCGAGTCAGAAATAGCACTACACACTTCAGAAGTCCGAATCAAAAAGACATTTCTGTTCAAGGTGTGTTTCCCACTTACGTCACCAGTTCCCTTTTGTACAGTCCCAGGATAAAGAAAAGTATCAGTAAAAGTATTTCAAAGACGTCATTCCATTGAGACAAAATACGTGTGTAGTTTGGAACATTGCCAAAACGTGGGACTCCAGATAAATATCTGAAACAAGCTATTAATTAATTAACGAAAGAACAAACAGCTTGTAACATTTTCAGTAAACTCATCAGTAGTCGTTTGCATTTTGCAAACAATAAATGTTCACATCCACTTATTACGCACAAATTGTTCACGAAGGAAAAAAGCTTTTAAAGAGTAACGAAAGCACCATATACACGACATGAAATCCGTATTGAATTGAAGTGAGCATTTGTCTACAAGGCAAATGTGACACGTGAATTGTACAGCGGGAATTGAGCAGTATCAACAATCGCACAGCGAGGCCAAGCAAACATCTCCTTGCATTCACAGCTAGCCATACAGGAGTGTGGGCTAGAAATTCCTACATTTAGCAACACGCTTCACTTGCTGACTTGCATTCACAGCTAGCCATACAGGAGTGTGGGCTAGAAATTCCTACATTTAGCAACACGCTTCACTTGCTGACTTGCATTCACAGCTAGCCATACAGGAGTGTGGGCTAGAAATTCCTACATTTAGCAACACGCTTCACTTGCTGACTTGCATTCACAGCTAGCCATACAGGAGTGTGGGCTAGAAATTCCTACATTTAGCAACACGCTTCACTTGCTGACTTGCATTCACAGCTAGCCATACAAGAGTGTGGGCTAGAAATTCCTACATTTAGCAACACGCTTCACTTGCTGACTTGCATTCACAGCTAGCCATACAGGAGTGTGGGCTAGAAATTCATACATTTAGCAACACGCTTCACTTGCTGACTTGCATTCACATCTAGCCATACAGGAGTGTGGGCTAGAAATTCCTACATTTAGCAACACGCTTCACTTGCTGACTTTCATTCACATCTAACCATCATCGGAGTTGCTAGAAATTCCCACGTCAGCAACTTTCTTCACCTGGCTGAACAACCGGATGAACGATTCCTTGCTCTCGCATTCAACCACCGTCTGTCTTTGCAGAACTATCGGTCTGTTCTGCATGCCAAATAACTCCAATGGCTTACTTCAGTCGGTGGCCAATGGCCGGTCTCTGGTCAGTCGCGCAAGTGAGTGTCCTTGTCCGCCCTCTACACGAACCTGAGGCACACTGCCAAGATTCCAGAACATGCAACTCACACCAGGACAGTAGGATGGGACATGTTGGCAGAGCAGAGCAGGTGGAGGACCTATGGTCACTTTAACGTGTACGATTTCATGGCAGTTCGTCACGGCGATGAAGACTTGCAGGACAGCACAGCAGACCCCGGACAGGCAGACCGAGGGACGGTCGCGCATGCGCTTTGTGCAGCAAGGAGGACACTAATCAAAAGAGATTCATTCTTCAATGAATGTAGTTATGCTTGACGTCAGAAACAGAAACTGTGAAGTGTGTGCCTTTTATGCAAATCGCTTGTGTGTGCTGTCGACTTCACAATGACATTTCCCTCGCTGTTACGGCGATTTAAACTTCATTAAAGAAAAAATTACAAATCCGTCGGTAATAAGCATCAGGATTCAAACCGAAACTCGACAACTCACGACAAATACGACATAAATAACAAATCGAGCGTACTGCTTCCTGATTGGATGACTTCCAGTTGCTGTGTGTCCCCGGAGTGATTGCATGACAAAGAAATACACGCTGCTAAGATTTGGCATTAACTAATTATCAAAAGCATGTTGGCACAGACAGTCACAACTGGCGATGTCAATAATGCAAACGTGCAACACACACCGATGACAAATATTATTGATGCATGTTACATCTGCTGGTAGCACAAGGATGGGAATGAGTTCATTATGCACTGGCGTGAGCTTTCTCTGCTTGAAGATGTCGTACAGCTTCATCTACACTGTGTGAACAAGTAAACCACCGATGGATAAAGTTCAGATGACATTTCCGTGATTAAGACGAGGATGTTGTGGCATTCTCCTTGTGGAGCTGTTCCGCTGTGTAACAGCTGACAGAGATGTAAACGTAAAAACAGTTCAAAAATCACGAAGAACTAAAACTTGAAGTAAAAATTTGAATCTAGTTGACAGTACTGTTCTCTCACCTGCAACGGCGACCTATAGAAAGAGTGTGAATCCAACCTAATGTGGCAAAAAATGAATGAAGGCAGTGCAAAACACAAGGTCAAACGATGTGCTTATAGAATAAGTAGTCAGTCATTACGACACTGTCCTCTTTCCCAATAACAACGAGTTGCTTGAAGCACAAGTTTCACGGTCAAAGCACAAAGCAACTTGTGTTCGGAAACATTGAAGAACAAAGTCAAATCTGTGTCTCTCGCCCACTATTTCCCAGAGGAAAGAGCACACTCGCAAGCAGTACTGCGCTCTGTCGTCATGCTGGCTTTGCTGGTCATATCAAAGCCAGGGCCCTGCATTCTCTCACCTCAAGTGGATTTCTCAGCTGCCCTTACTGCGGAGTCCTCGGCAGTCTCTGGATTCTGCCTTGCTCTTTCTTCAAGTCATGAACGTACACAGTGCGGACAAGACAGACACCGAAACACGCATCTTAATTTCGTGGTCTTGTTCTGTTTACGATTCCCTCCCGTCGTCTGCTCCTGAGCAGTATTCGTGTACGTTGTTATTTGAGTGTTTTCTTCAAGTTCTCTCACAGAACCCACAAAGAGAAACATGTATCGCGTTTGGTCTTTCACATGAATTTTCATTACAACTGACGTTCTGGTCTGGACAGAAACCTTCACTGCTAGACACTCTTGGGAGTTGTCAAAATCATCCCACCAGCGAACATTCTCAGGGTGATCAGACTTGTTCCCAACTTTGGTGTATTCTCTGCTGCCGAACAGACAGACCACCGAGTACTTTAGGAGAGCATTCTCGTCTGCTGCTGGGACGTTTTTGATCGCTGGCTTCGCATAGAGGGCTCGCTGCAGAACAGAACAGTGGTAAATATGTCGGTCTACTGAGCAGACACGTTGTCTCTTGTGCGGTGCTCTCGCCGACAAGTTTCCTCTGGCTGAACTCCAATAATTGTAATCAATAAGTACAACTGATACTGATACCTGTACAATAGCAGAAAACTTTCCTTGACGGAGCTCAGCTGGTCCTCTTTGATCATGGTTTTCTGTTCATGGTAGTCAATGTATGTTCGACACACTTTCGCCCTACGTGGAACGAGGTATTTAGTCTCGTATCCCTACGATTTTGTCAACAATCTGGCACATAACAGTCAGTCCAGTCCGTTTGCTGCAGAGACAAGTAAGCCTGCTCAGGTGCAGCACACGGTCAGGAGTCACTCGTCAGTTTTTGAGCAATTGACAGTACAGCCGGACTTCAATGAAACAAACTCATAGCACTGCGTAATGAAAGTGGGACTAACTGGGACGACACGGGGCTGGACGCTTGTCGTGGTCTGACAGTCACTCATGCGGGTGCTTGTTTATCAAACAACAGTCCCATCCCGTTGTCTCAGTCGCGTTATGCTGGCCATCCCTCTCGCTTTCTACAGCTCACCAACAGTGAAAGTACAGTTGTTCTTTTAGAGAAAACATTCTGCAGGAGTGGCCAATGCAGAGCTGTATTTCAAATCAAGGACTCAAAGACATGGGCAAGTTGTGGTTCTGAATCCTCCGAAAGTGTAGGTCGCCACGGTATCATCGTGCACTTAAAAAACAACCCATGCTGTTTCAGGTGCTGGTGGTGCTGCTGCCGTAGGTTGACAAATGCATCGACTACTTCTTCCAGACTGATCACACAGCGACCAATTTTCGCGAGTCCATACTGCTGGTGCGGATTTTACTGTTGTACTATAATTCGGTACGAGACAGTCACGTGTAGATTATCACATCTAATCTTCAGAATGTCGCCAAGTAAAGGCAAAGGTAAAATATATTCGCATTATTCATCGCCAAAGCCGAAAAGATGGCGATCCTTTTTGCCTCTCTTTCATCACTGCCCATTCTGCCATTCACCAGGGTCTTTTCGAGAGTTCATGTACATTAGTCCCTTCCACACGCAGGCGACTGGAGCAGCTGGTCCTGTCGGAAAGGGAGCTCACTGGAGCAGCTGGTCCTGTCGGAAAGGGAGCTCATTGGAGCAGCTGGTCCTGTCTGAAAGGGAGCTCATTGGAGCAGCTGGTCCTGTCGGAAAGGGAGCTCACTGGAGCAGCTGGTGCTGTCGGAAAGGGAGCTCACGTGCTGCCCCCTCAAGAACGTGTCATGCACAACTCTCGTCTAACTGGCACCATAAGTGTTCTCACGATTTTGCAGAAATACTCCATGGGTCTCTCCACTGTACAATACACAGTGCGCATACTGGATCCTCAAGAAATTTGTTCGGGGCAACATCGCAATGTCGGCTGAAATGGATTACAAGACTTGGGACTAAAGGTTGGTTGCTGTGAGCGACTCCCGCCACTCCCACTTGCCGCGAAAAACGCCTGGGTTCAACACAGAACGATTACAAAGAAACCACATATGTCTTTCGCCTCCCAATGTTCTCCAAACCCTTCAGCCAAGCGCTCCCTCCCAAACCAGCGAGTCAGGTCAGCACAGCTCCGATGGCGTCACACCAAGCCAGTCCAGGGTCTGGGAGTCTGAGCTACGCTACGCTACGCTACACCGTGGACTCGGAGCGAGTGATGTCCTCTACCAAGGGCTCCAGTTCCCTGGGATTCACGGCTAGGTGGCTTAAGTCATTGTAGTAGCTGGCAGGGTGCTTGGGGTTGGTCTGGGGGGGAGGGGGGGAGTGCGGCCCCCCGTTGAGGGAGGGCCGAGTCCATGTAGGGGGGTCAGGATCGCTGTCGAAGTACTCCGGGTTGGCGACGGCAGGTGACATTGGGTGGATGGTGGGGAGACCATCCTCCTCCACTTCATAGCACAGGCCCATCTGCCTCTCGTTCTGGTAGTAGACTGCAGACAGAAACACATTCACTCAGTGCAGTGGAATGAATAAAGACAGAAGTTTCAGAGAGAGAGAGAGAGAGAGAGAGAGAGAGAGAGAGAGAGAGAGAGAGAGAGAGAGAGAGAGACAGAGAGATAGACAGAGATACAGACAGATACAGACAGACAGACAGACAGACAGACAGACACAGACACAGACAGACACAGACAGACAGACAGACAGACAGACAGACAGACAGACAGACAGACAGACAGACAGACAGACAGACAGACAGACAGACAGACAGACAGACACACACACAGACAGACAGACAGACAGACAGACAGACAGACAGACAGACAGACAGACAGACAGACAGACAGACAGACAGGCAGGCAGGCAGGCAGGCAGACAGACAGACAGACAGACAGACAGACAGACAGACAGACAGACAGACAGACAGAGAGTCCCGCCACATGTTCTCAGTCTAGGAGTACATCAAAGCTGAGGAGCAGACTTCTTGAGTACATGACTTAGTACAGAATCCAGTGAAGAGTCCGAAGATTTATCACTGGTATGAAGGCCTACGTAGAAATACCCAGTATCTGTATATTAAAGACAAGTGTTAACTCTGGCATGGAGGCCTACGTAGAAATACCTAGTATCTGTATATTAAAGACAAGTGTTAACTCTGGCATGGAGGCCTATGTAGAAATACCTAGTATCTGTATATTAAAGACAAAACTTCTCTCTGGCATGAAGGCCTACGTAGAAATACCTAGTATCTGTATAGTAAAGACAAGACTTATCTCTGGCATGAAGGCCTACGTAGAAAGACCTAGTATCTGTATATTAAAGACAAGACTTATCTCTGGCATGGAGGCCTATGTAGAAATACCTAGTATCTGTATATTTAAGACAAAACTTCTCTCTGGCATGAAGGCCTACGTAGAAATACCTAGAATCTGTATATTAAAGACAAGTGTTAACTCTGGCATGAAGGCCTACGTAGAAATACCTAGTATCTGTATATTAAAGACAAGTGTTAACTCTGGCATGGAGGCCTATGTAGAAATACCTAGTATCTGTATATTAAAGACAAAACTTCTCTCTGGCATGAAGGCCTACGTAGAAATACCTAGAATCTGTATATTAAAGACAAGTGTTAACTCTGGCATGAAGGCCTACGTAGAAATACCTAGTATCTGTATATTAAAGACAAGTGTTAACTCTGGCATGGAGGCCTATGTAGAAATACCTAGTATCTGTATATTAAAGACAAGACTTATCTCTGGCATGGGGGCCTACGTAGAAAGACGGCAAATGAACCTATGTAAATATGAGAGCTTGAGATTGAAGGTAATACGTGCCTTTGCCAAAGCGAACAGCATGAACTGGCACTATTCAAAACTGCTAATGTACACATATGCACACACACAAACACACACACACACACACACATATACATATATATATAAATATATATATATATATATATATATATATATATATATATATATATATATATATATATATATATATATATATATATATATATGAATGAGGTGAACCGACAGTGCTTTTTTTGCCTGGGGTTCAGGAAGAGCCGTACCTTTGTCGTTGAGGTCCATGTAGGCAGGCAGAGGGTTGGAGGCTCTGGGCTGCAGATAGTTGTCCTCATCCAGGGGCAGTCTGACTGGGCCTGCATCCTGACTGCTGCTGCCGGGGTAGCTCTGGTATATGGGGTTTGCAAAGTCCTCCCCAGCCCCGTCAAACCCGTCTGAAGCAGTGTTCAATTATTGTGATCAACATCTGAAGACCGTCACCTATCCTGCCCTTTTCGAAGTTTGTCCGTCCGTCCGTCCGTCCGTCTGTCCGTACCGGTTCGTCCCGTCCCGTCCCGTCCCGTCGGTCGGTCGTCGGTCGGTCGGTCGGTCGATGCGTCCGTCGGTCTGTCCATTCGTCTGCCTGCCTGTCTGTCTGCCTATCTGCCTGCCTGCCTGCCTGCGTGCGTGCGTGCGTGCGTGCGTGCGTGCGTGCGTGAGTGTGTGTGTGTGTGTCTGTCTGCCTGTCTGTCTGTCCATCTGTGTGTATGTGTGCCTGCCTGCCTGCCTGCCTGCCTGCCTGCCTGCCTGCCTGCCTGCCTGCCTGTCTGTCTGTCTGTCTGTCTGTCTGTCTGTCTGTCTGTCTGTCTGTCTGTCTGTCTGTCTTCGTCCGTCCGTCGATTCATTCCTCCGTCTATCCATCTGGCGGTTCACACGCCGACTCGCTCATCCCTCCTTCCAGTATCAGTCCGTCTGTCCCTCCCAGTCCGTGTTTCCCCTGGACTCACCTCTGTTGAAGGAGACCTTGATGGGGTCGGAGCTGTAGCGCGTGAAGCTGTCCTGACGTCCCCGTGGCACCATCTGTCGCTGCTGTCGTGCCTCAGTGGCGGCGTCCAGGTGAGCGTAGCGCTTCTCTCTGCGTGTCCGTCCACTGGAGAAGTCCTTGCCAGGCAGCTTGCCCAGACCGTCCATGTCGCTCGCACCCTCCAGCAACAGGGGCATCTGTCACGCACAGGGTAAGGTGAAGATGAATATGAATGAAGAATGAACTAATGACGACCGTCCATGTCGCTCGCACCCTCCAGCAACAGGGGCATCTGTCAAGCACAGGGTAAGGTGAAGATGAATATGAATGAAGAATGAACTAATGACGACCGTCCATGTCGCTCGCACCCTCCAGCAACAGGGGCATCTGTCACGCACAGGGTAAGGTGAAGATGAATATGAATGAAGAATGAACTAATGACGACCGTCCATGTCGCTCGCACCCTCCAGCAACAGGGGCATCTGTCACGCACAGGGTAAGGTGAAGATGAATATGAATGAAGAATGAACTAATGACGACCGTCCATGTCGCTCGCACCCTCCAGCAACAGGGGCATCTGT
>JAWQFJ010003006.1:77500-83167 GCA_034096865.1 Theodoxus fluviatilis
CACTACTATGTGGTAAGACATGTGGATCCTGGGATACCAGAATCACCACTACTATGTGGTAAGACATGTGGATCCTGGGATACCAGAATCACCACTACTATGTGGTAAGTCATGTGGATCCTGGGATACCAGAATCACCACTACTATGTGGTAAGACATGTGGATCATGGGATACCAGAATCACCACTACTATGTGGTAAGACATGTGGATCCTGGGATACCAGAATCACCACTACTATGTGGTAAGACATGTGGATCCTGGGATACCAGAATCACCACTACTATGTGGTAAGTCATGTGATACCAGAATCACCACTACTATGTGGTAAGACATGTGGATCATGGGATACCAGAATCACCACTACTATGTGGTAAGACATGTGGATCATGGGATACCAGAATCACCACTACTATGTGGTAAGACATGTGGATCCTGGGATACCAGAATCACCACTACTATGTGGTAAGACATGTGGATCCTGGGATACCAGAATCACCACTACTATGTGGTAAGTCATGTGGATCATGGGATACCAGAATCACCACTACTATGTGGTAAGACATGTGGATCATGGGATACCAGAATCACCACTACTATGTGGTAAGACATGTGGATCCTGGGATACCAGAATCACCACTACTATGTGGTAAGACATGTGGATCATGGGATACCAGAATCACCACTACTATGTGGTAAGACATGTGGATCCTGGGATACCAGAATCACCACTACTATGTGGTAAGACATGTGGATCCTGGGATACCAGAATCACCACTACTATGTGGTAAGACATGTGGATCATGGGATACCAGAATCACCACTACTATGTGGTAAGACATGTGGATCCTGGGATACCAGAATCACCACTACTATGTGGTAAGACATGTGGATCCTGGGATACCAGAATCACCACTACTATGTGGTAAGACATGTGGATCCTGGGATACCAGAATCACCACTACTATGTGGTAAGACATGTGGATCCTGGGATACCAGAATCACCACTACTATGTGGTAAGACATGTGGATCCTGGGATACCAGAATCACCACTACTATGTGGTAAGACATGTGGATCCTGGGATACCAGAATCACCACTACTATGTGGTAAGACATGTGGATCCTGGGATACCAGAATCACCACTACTATGTGGTAAGACATGTGGATCCTGGGATACCAGAATCACCACTACTATGTGGTAAGACATGTGGATCCTGGGATACCAGAATCACCACTACTATGTGGTAAGACATGTGGATCCTGGGATACCAGAATCACCACTACTATGTGGTAAGACATGTGGATCCTGGGATACCAGAATCACCACTACTATGTGGTAAGACATGTGGATCCTGGGATACCAGAATCACCACTACTATGTGGTAAGACATGTGGATCCTGGGATACCAGAATCACCACTACTATGTGGTAAGACATGTGGATCCTGGGATACCAGAATCACCACTACTATGTGGTAAGACATGTGGATCCTGGGATACCAGAATCACCACTACTATGTGGTAAGACATGTGGATCCTGGGATACCAGAATCACCACTACTATGTGGTAAGACATGTGGATCCTGGGATACCAGAATCACCACTACTATGTGGTAAGACATGTGGATCATGGGATACCAGAATCACCACTACTATGTGGTAAGTCATGTGGATCATGGGATACCAGAATCACCACTACTATGTGGTAAGACATGTGGATCATGGGATACCAGAATCACCACTACTATGTGGTAAGACATGTGGATCCTGGGATACCAGAATCACCACTACTATGTGGTAAGACATGTGGATCATGGGATACCAGAATCACCACTACTATGTGGTAAGACATGTGGATCCTGGGATACCAGAATCACCACTACTATGTGGTAAGTCATGTGGATCCTGGGATACCAGAATCACCACTACTATGTGGTAAGACATGTGGATCATGGGATACCAGAATCACCACTACTATGTGGTAAGACATGTGGATCCTGGGATACCAGAATCACCACTACTATGTGGTAAGACATGTGGATCATGGGATACCAGAATCACCACTACTATGTGGTAAGACATGTGGATCCTGGGATACCAGAATCACCACTACTATGTGGTAAGACATGTGGATCCTGGGATACCAGAATCACCACTACTATGTGGTAAGACATGTGGATCCTGGGATACCAGAATCACCACTACTATGTGGTAAGACATGTGGATCCTGGGATACCAGAATCACCACTACTATGTGGTAAGACATGTGGATCCTGGGATACCAGAATCACCACTACTATGTGGTAAGACATGTGGATCCTGGGATACCAGAATCACCACTACTATGTGGTAAGACATGTGGATCCTGGGATACCAGAATCACCACTACTATGTGGTAAGACATGTGGATCCTGGGATACCAGAATCACCACTACTATGTGGTAAGACATGTGGATCCTGGGATACCAGAATCACCACTACTATGTGGTAAGACATGTGGATCCTGGGATACCAGAATCACCACTACTATGTGGTAAGACATGTGGATCCTGGGATACCAGAATCACCACTACTATGTGGTAAGACATGTGGATCCTGGGATACCAGAATCACCACTACTATGTGGTAAGACATGTGGATCCTGGGATACCAGAATCACCACTACTATGTGGTAAGACATGTGGATCCTGGGATACCAGAATCACCACTACTATGTGGTAAGACATGTGGATCCTGGGATACCAGAATCACCACTACTATGTGGTAAGACATGTGGATCCTGGGATACCAGAATCACCACTACTATGTGGTAAGACATGTGGATCCTGGGATACCAGAATCACCACTACTATGTGGTAAGACATGTGGATCCTGGGATACCAGAATCACCACTACTATGTGGTAAGACATGTGGATCCTGGGATACCAGAATCACCACTACTATGTGGTAAGACATGTGGATCCTGGGATACCAGAATCACCACTACTATGTGGTAAGACATGTGGATCCTGGGATACCAGAATCACCACTACTATGTGGTAAGACATGTGGATCATGGGATACCAGAATCACCACTACTATGTGGTAAGACATGTGGATCCTGGGATACCAGAATCACCACTACTATGTGGTAAGACATGTGGATCCTGGGATACCAGAATCACCACTACTATGTGGTAAGACATGTGGATCCTGGGATACCAGAATCACCACTACTATGTGGTAAGTCATGTGGATCCTGGGATACCAGAATCACCACTACTATGTGGTAAGACATGTGGATCCTGGGATACCAGAATCACCACTACTATGTGGTAAGACATGTGGATCATGGGATACCAGAATCACCACTACTATGTGGTAAGACATGTGGATCCTGGGATACCAGAATCACCACTACTATGTGGTAAGACATGTGGATCCTGGGATACCAGAATCACCACTACTATGTGGTAAGACATGTGGATCCTGGGATACCAGAATCACCACTACTATGTGGTAAGTCATGTGATACCAGAATCACCACTACTATGTGGTAAGTCATGTGGATCATGGGATACCAGAATCACCACTACTATGTGGTAAGACATGGGATACCAGAATCACCACTACTATGTGGTAAGACATGTGGATCATGGGATACCAGAATCACCACTACTATGTGGTAAGACATGTGGATCCTGGGATACCAGAATCACCACTACTATGTGGTAAGTCATGTGGATCCTGGGATACCAGAATCACCACTACTATGTGGTAAGTCATGTGGATCCTGGGATACCAGAATCACCACTACTATGTGGTAAGTCATGTGGATCCTGGGATACCAGAATCACCACTACTATGTGGTAAGACATGTGGATCCTGGGATACCAGAATCACCACTACTATGTGGTAAGACATGTGGATCATGGGATACCAGAATCACCACTACTATGTGGTAAGACATGTGGATCCTGGGATACCAGAATCATCACTACTATGTGGTAAGACATGGGATACCAGAATCACCACTACTATGTGGTAAGACATGGGATACCAGAATCACCACTACTGTGTGGTAAGACATGTGGATCCTGGGATACCAGAATCACCACTACTATGTGGTAAGACATGTGGATCATGTGATACCAGAATCACCACTACTATGTGGTAAGTCATGTGGATCCTGGGATACCAGAATCACCACTACTATGTGGTAAGACATGTGGATCCTGGGATACCAGAATCACCACTACTATGTGGTAAGACATGGGATACCAGAATCACCACTACTATGTGGTAAGTCATGTGGATCCTGGGATACCAGAATCACCACTACTGTGTGGTAAGACATGGGATACCAGAATCACCACTACTATGTGGTAAGACATGTGGATCATGGGATACCAGAATCACCACTACTATGTGGTAAGACATGTGGATCATGGGATACCAGAATCACCACTACTATGTGGTAAGACATGTGGATCATGGGATACCAGAATCACCACTACTATGTGGTAAGACATGTGGATCCTGGGATACCAGAATCACCACTACTATGTGGTAAGTCATGTGGATCATGGGATACCAGAATCACCACTACTATGTGGTAAGACATGTGGATCCTGGGATACCAGAATCACCACTACTATGTGGTAAGACATGGGATACCAGAATCACCACTACTATGTGGTAAGACATGGGATACCAGAATCACCACTACTGTGTGGTAAGACATGTGGATCCTGGGATACCAGAATCACCACTACTATGTGGTAAGTCATGTGGATCCTGGGATACCAGAATCACCACTACTATGTGGTAAGACATGTGGATCCTGGGATACCAGAATCACCACTACTATGTGGTAAGACATGTGGATCCTGGGATACCAGAATCACCACTACTATGTGGTAAGACATGTGGATCCTGGGATACCAGAATCACCACTACTATGTGGTAAGACATGTGGATCCTGGGATACCAGAATCACCACTACTATGTGGTAAGACATGTGGATCCTGGGATACCAGAATCACCACTACTATGTGGTAAGACATGTGGATCCTGGGATACCAGAATCACCACTACTATGTGGTAAGACATGTGGATCCTGGGATACCAGAATCACCACTACTATGTGGTAAGACATGTGGATCCTGGGATACCAGAATCACCACTACTATGTGGTAAGACATGTGGATCCTGGGATACCAGAATCACCACTACTATGTGGTAAGACATGTGGATCCTGGGATACCAGAATCACCACTACTATGTGGTAAGACATGTGGATCCTGGGATACCAGAATCACCACTACTATGTGGTAAAGACATGTGGATCCTGGGATACCAGAATCACCACTACTATGTGGTAAGACATGTGGATCCTGGGATACCAGAATCACCACTACTATGTGGTAAGACATGTGGATCATGGGATACCAGAATCACCACTACTATGTGGTAAGTCATGTGGATCATGGGATACCAGAATCACCACTACTATGTGGTAAGACATGTGGATCCTGGGATACCAGAATCACCACTACTATGTGGTAAGACATGTGGATCCTGGGATACCAGAATCACCACTACTATGTGGTAAGACATGTGGATCCTGGGATACCAGAATCACCACTACTATGTGGTAAGACATGTGGATCCTGGGATACCAGAAT
>JAWQFJ010003006.1:88181-100681 GCA_034096865.1 Theodoxus fluviatilis
CGTGTAGTGTACCACTGTCATCATTCAGTTCTGTCCACTACTGTACATTTGGCACGTCAGCCACGCACACGAAGTCAGTCCCAGCTCGCGCGAGGCTGTGTGGTGCATGCTGCGTGCAGATCCGCATTATGGGAGTCAATTTAGGCCAGTTACACGCTTGTGCATTCCTCCTCAAATGATGTATCCGAAAAATGCTTTCAAAAGCGTAAAAAGACACATATTTTTACTTCGACTATATAGCACATGTGTTGTCAATTTTCGGTGGACATTTTCTGAACAATGTCGCTAGCAGGATGCCTGTCGTCAAACGGGCATTTCTTTCTACAGTTTTGATCTTACAGTGATAATATACATGTCAAATCAATACGGAAAAACTGCTAATTGCATAATACTTCCATTTACAAACATCAAAAACTCTAATTGGAACTAGTTTTATGACTGTTGGTAAGGAAATCCTTCCTGTTATTTTCTCAATCAATTTTCACATTCACTTCAAGGCAAGGACTGGGCTAAACTGTAGCTCATGCATATAATCGTTAGTTAAGTGCACGCTAATATTCAGCTTGGTTCGTCTTAAAATGAATCAAAATTCAAATTAGTTGCATGCAGTTTGTTTCCGTTCAGGTGGGGAGTATTCCCTACAGTGGACCAGGGTCAGATAAATCTGCACAATATGATCATTTCAACTGATTCAAGTTGAATTCAAATCAGAGTCAGGAAACCACTCGATTTCATTCAGTGATATGCATTTAATTTCAAATGATTGACACGATTTGGATCTATTAAATTTGATTCCTGCTGAACAGAGTCAACAGAGCGTAATTCATTTCAACTAATTAAAACCAAAACAGCGCAATGTATGTTTAATCCATTACAAGTTTGAATATACATACCCGAACTAATAAAGACATATAAATGATGTGCACAAAAAGATTCAGCATCGCTCCAACTAGCGGTTTCAAAGGGATTCACAAAGGCACACGACTTCTTCATTTCAGTCAGACAGCTCGACTAAAATGCTCACATATACTTATGCCAAGACTTGACAACATTTTATTGCAGAGCAAAAGTTAGTTCCAACGCCCCGAGGAAAAGCAAAACCACTTTGGAAATACTCGGGGGTGCCAAAGGAGACAAAAAGGGATTTTTCTTGACATCCAAGATGGCGGCTTACCCTCCCTCGCAGTACGAGTGGCATGGCTGGCAGACGTTCTGGACATCCGGGTACTGGCTTTCCGGGCATCTGTCCAGGCAGGCGAAAGTTCCGTTCTCTCCATGCATGGTCACGTGGGCGCAGCTGTCGCAGTCTGTGTTTTTCTGCAGACATGACCAGAAGAATGTGAGACAAAGTTCTGGTTTCTTTCGTAAAGGAGTGTGACACACGTGAGCAAGATGTGTGCTTGAGAATATTATCTGCCCCCTTATGTGCATGCAAAGACCGTTTGCAAAAAGACTGAAACATCTGTATGCTCACCTCTCTTGGTTTACATGTGCATAAATGCAAGCACTTACAGAAGCGTGTTACTTTGTTTATGTGCGCGCACGCGCGCACACACACATACTCTCTCTCTCTCTCTCTCTCTCTCTCTCTCTCTCTCACACACACACACACACACACACACACACACAGAGACGGACGAACGGATTAATGAACACCTGCATGGACAGACATAAGAAAATTAGTATAGTTCTAACATTAATTAGGTCTTGCATGAACTGGCGAAAGAAAGACAACCCTACGCAAAAGAATACAAATAAACGCGGCAAAACCATCGATACCAAAGAAAAGTAATATCTCCAGCAAGGCAGATCACTCTAATCTACGGGAGATCACTCCAGCTCAGCCTTGCTACAAACGGACGCAACTCATACAAACACTACAACGAAGGGAGGCAACTCACGGGGCCGGTGCAGGTGGTGTTGCACTCGGGGTGGCACTCCTTGCACACTTTCTCCTGGGCGAGGTAGAGCATGGGTAGGTCGTGGCAGGTGTTGAGACAGGTGGAGTTGGAGAAGGACTTGTAGACCATGTTGGCACACTGCCTGCACATCTCCGGCCCTGGCCCCCAGCAAAGGCCGTCCTTGCACTGGCTGTGGCACACCATGCCCTCGGCCTCTGCACAGGGGGGAAGGACGGCGGTCAAGCAAAAAAAGATTCAAACAGGTCAGCGGCAAAGACAAGCCAATGTTCACTGGCAACGTGGGGCTGCTAGAGATGAGGGCAGAAACAAGTGTTAGACAGGTCAAGGACATGTGGAAACAGGTCAAGGACAAGGAAACGCCAGTGTTGAGTTGTTACGTGGAGGCACTAGGGTTGAAGGCAGAGGCAGGTGAGAGGTCAAGGACAGATTTAAACATGTCTAGGACGGTCTACCATTAAGTTTTAATATACCATCCATGAATGCTTTGTTAAGTCGGCTGCATTTTACGATTTCGATTGATACTTTTCAGCAAAACGTTTTTCTACGAATTTTCATCTTGCATGGGTTGATAAATACTTTCATGTATTTTCGACTCTCGTTCATTCCTAATTCTATTGTTGTTGAGTTTTACGGCTTCATTTAACAAGCAGATGCACACACTATTAAGCTGTCGTCTGCAGGGGTCATCCTAGCTGGACACCCATCATATCCAGCCCCAACACCACTCGTCTCCGTCTTACAGCTGTGTCCAAAACGCAAACACGCTCGCGAACTTATCACTTTATTTTCTTGTTTCTGATGGTTCTGGACATCAAGGACCCACCGCGTATCTACACCAAGCGCAGAAGGCGAGTGAGCAGTAAACCGATTTCCTTACTTCCCCATATTGCAACACCAAGGGCACAGATGTGTGCAGCCTTCGCTTGGCCTCGAACAGCTGTGGACGGCTGATAGGCCATGAGCTGTCCTCCACCCACCGCCCTCTTGCATTACTTTGCTTGGCCTCGAACAGCTGTGGACGGCTGATAGGCCATGAGCTGTCCTCCACCCACCGCCCTCTTGCATTACTTTGCTTGGCCTCGAACAGCTGTGGACGGCTGATAGGCCATGAGCTGTCCTCCACCCACCGCCCTCTTGCATTACTTTGCTTGGCCTCGAACGCCTGTGGACGGCTGATAGGCCATGAGCTGTCCTCCACCCACCGCCCTCTTGCATTACTTCGCTTGGACTGCTCCCAACTCCACTTACCGCACGCAGCTTGCGGCTTGGAAGATCCAATCCTCACGACCTGCTTCTCCGTGACGAACATGTTCTTCCAGCCAACGGAGTCTGCGAAGCACATCTCGGTGTTGCTCCAGATGACCACGTTGCCGTTGGTGATTTGCTCCAGCGATACCAACTTGATGGACTTGAGTTTCGTGTTGAGGATGGACAGACTGTAGCCCTGGCTGCAGGAACGGAATCAACCAATTGAGGTCGGGACTTCTCCGCCGGAACTCACAAAAGCTGTGCTGACTACGATGCAGAATTTGAACGAGGTTTTCATTAAATGCAAGAGAAAGGCTGATATGCGTACCAAATACGTACGATCTACAGTGGCTTTAAAATACGGTGGTATGGTGGAAAAGTGTGTCGTGCACGAAATAACCACCTTTACGTTCCCAACCAACTCAAAATGCAACCAGTGTAAGCCTCTAAACAACCCACTTTGCCCGATAAAAACCAACGTACTGACTTACTGCAACTCACCAACTTGACGACCTAACCAGTAGATTGCAACTCACCAATCTGCAAACTAATGTCCAAATGTCCATCCAATCCTCGTCCAGCTGTCTTATATAAGCAGCAGCACCACCACCGTCGTCGTCCTCGTCGCCATCACCCCCGTTGTTTCCATTTTCATCATAATCATAATCGTCATCATTATAGTCGTCGTCGTCGTCGTCGTCGTCCTCCTCCTCCTCATCATCATCATCATCATCATTGTCATCATCATCATCGCCATCGTCGTCGTCAGTGTTTTCGTCATCACTACCGTCGTCGTTGTCGTTGTCGACGTGGTCATTATCCCCACTATTATCATCTTCATAATGATCATAAATATAATTATTGTCGCTGTCGTCGTCGTCTTCATCATCGCCATCATCGTCGTCGTCGTCGTCGTCTTCATCTTCATCGGAGTCGTTTGTCATCATCATCGCCATCATCATTGTCGTCGTCATCGTTGTCATCGTTATTGTCTGCTTGGGCGTCGTGCTCACTTGGTCTCCATGCCCTGGATGGTCCTGAGGCTGGACAGGAAGGAGAGGTTCTCCAGCTCCAGGTCCTGGGACTGGACCATCAGGAACTCTGTGATGGTCTGCACCTTCCTCAGAGCCGTCAGGTTACTCGGGTGCAGGGGTGGCACGTTCTTGTGCGGATCCCTGGCCAAAACAGAACGAGAGAAAGAATTACAGTTAGGGTAGCAGGGGGGCCGGGAAAGAACGAACGAACGAACGCACGAACGAACGAACGGCAGAATGAAGGAACAAAATGTTTTATTGAGAAGATCTACATTTGTTTGTTTGTTTTCTTCTAATAAATGATGGTTACATCTGCACATGAGTACTGAATCAATTCCAAGCGAGAAGAATGGTGGAAAGGGTCAAATGGATGGATGGATGGATGGATGGATGGAAGAAAACATGGATGGATGGATGGATGGATGGATGGATGGATGGATGGATGGATGGATGGATGGATGGATGGATGGATGGATGAAAGGATTGATGCATGAATAGATGGATGGATTAATGGATAAATAACTGGATGGACGCATGAATAAACAGATGGATATATCAATGGGCAGACGGACGGACGCCTGCATGCATGAATGGCTGGCTGGCTGAAGGACAACACGGATGAGAAGATGAAAGAACAGTATAAGGATAGGTGATTGGAAAATTTAATTCTCGATTTAACAAAATTATAGGTTAATGAACAAATTATTGAACGAGGTCAGTAGCAGAGCGCTGTACTTGCCGTACGCTAGAAAGAGGTGCCTAGCAGAGCGGTGTACTTGCCGTATGCTAGAAAGAGGTCCCCAGCAGAGCGCCGTACTTGCCGTACGCTAGAAAGAGGTGCCTAGCAGAGCGGTGTACTTGCCGTATGCTAGAAAGAGGTCCCCAGCAGAGCGCCGTACTTGCCGTACGCTAGAAAGAGGTGCCTAGCAGAGCGGTGTACTTGCCGTATGCTAGAAAGAGGTCCCTAGCAGAGCGCCGTACTTGCCGTACGCTAGTAAGAGGTCAGTAGCAGAGCGCCGTACTTGCCGTACGCTAGAAACAGGTCCCTAGCAGAGCGCCGTACTTGCCGTATGCTAGAAACAGGTCCCCAGCAGAGCGCCGTACTTGCCGTACGCTAGAAAGAGGTCCCCAGCAGAGTACCGTACGTGCCGTACGCTAGAAAGAGGTCCCTAGCAGAGCGCCGTACTTGCCGTATGCTAGAAAGAGGTCAGTAGCAGAGCGCCGTACTTGCCGTATGCTAGAAAGAGGTCCCTAGCAAAGCGCCGTACTTGCCGTACGCTAGAAAGAGGTCAGTAGCAGAGCGCCGTACTTGCCATACGCTAGAAAGAGGTCAGTAGCAGAGCGCCGTACTTGCCGTATGCTAGAAAGAGGTCCCTAGCAGAGTACCGTACTTGCCGTACGCTAGAAAGAGGTCCCTAGCAGAGCGCCGTACTTGCCGTATGCTAGAAAGAGGTCCCTAGCAGAGCGCTGTACTTGCCGTACGCTAGAAAGAGGTCCCTAGCAGAGTACCGTACTTGCCGTATGCTAGAAAGAGGTCCCTAGCAGAGCGCCGTACTTGCCGTATGCTAGAAAGAGGTCCCTAGCAGAGCGCCGTACTTGCTGTACGCTAGAAAGAGGTCCCTAGCAGAGCGCCGTACTTGCCGTTTGCTAGAAAGAGGTCCCTAGCAGAGTACCGTACTTGCCGTACGCTAGAAAGAGGTCCCTAGCAGAGCGCCGTAATTGCCGTATGCTAGAAAGAGGTCCCTAGCAGAGCGCCGTACTTGCCGTATGCTAGAAAGAGGTCCCTAGCAGAGCGCCGTACTTGCCGTATGCTAGAAAGAGGTCCCTAGCAGAGCGCCGTACTTGAGCTACGGTAGAAAGAGGTCCCGTATACGCTCGTCCTTCTCGAACGTGACCAACTTCTCAGACACTAGCTCAGCAATCCATCAATTAACCACTTCTGGATAAATTTTAGATATTCGGGTACTAACAACTTGCAATGTCCATTCTGGAGAGATAAGGAAGATGAGGAATATTTCTTCCTGAAATGCACATCTTACAAAGGCTTGCGCACGAAATACTTGGGACATTTCATACAGCAACAAAAACAATAACAAACTTGCCCATGTTTACTAATGGAAGCTGCTAATGTTAGAGAAGCTAGATCTTTAGCACATTGTATGCCATGCAATTAAAATACGTGAACTAGTGAAGAGTAACACCTTCTCACATAGAAGATCGCCTACATGCACATCAGACAGATCAGTGCAATTCGTCATCTTCTCACACAAGACGCTACTCAAACTCTCGTCTGTGCTTTCATTCTTTCACGCCTCGACTACTGCAATAGCCTTCTTTCCGGTTGCCCTAAGTATCTCGTGGATCGGCTCCAAAGAGTCCAGAACTCTGCTGCTCGCCTCATCTGTAAAGTTAGAAAGTCTCATCACATTACTCCTATCCTCCACTCTCTTCATTGGCTACCAGTTTCTGCTAGGATCCAATGCAAAACCTCCTGCCTCTGCTTCAACTCTGTCTCTGATGTCGCTCCTCTCTAGCTGTCTCAACTCCTTCACATCTACACACCATCTAGACAACTTCGCTCTTCTTGCGACACTCGCATCTTCAAAATTCCATCCGTTAGGTCAAAAACATTTGGTCAGCGTACTTTTTCATACCAGGGTCCTACCACCTGGAACGGACTCCCCTTCTCAGTGCGTCATGCAAACACTGCAGCTTCCTTTCGGTCAAATCTGAAAACCCACTTGTTCTCTAATTCCTATTGAAAATATTTCGTACTTGCTGAATGTTTCAGGCTCATGTTTGTATATAATGCATGTGTGTGTTTCTTCACGTGTAGGATGCATTTTGTATTATAACGTGCGTATGTGCGCTTCATGTCCAGGCTCAAACTGTATGATAATGTGTGCGTGTTTTTATGTGTGTGTGCGCCTAGAGCTTCACTATGTACTTTTTTGACTGTGTGGAGGAAGTGCGCCTTACAAATAAACATATTATTATTATTATTATTATTATTATTATTATTATTATTATTTCTGGAGTAAACACCCTATGGTGCTGTGTGCTTTTCGAACAATGTGATTGGTATGGGCCGCGGGCCAGGTCAATATAGTTCAAGTTCAGCAATTCACCTTAAGCAAGTCGTCTGCTTATTATGTGTAGTGGCACACATGAAAATATATGTTCCCGTTCCATTGAAAATAAAGGACGTACTGGCGGGGGTTGGGGTGGGGGTGTATAATTCAAGATGATGTTTTTAGTGGGACATAAACCTCTGTGGGAACGTTTTTTCATTTCTGCAAAGGTGTTCACGCGCACACGTGTGTGTGTGTGTATGTGTGTGTTTGTGTGTGTGTGTGTGTGTGTGTGTGTGTGTGTGTGTGCGCGTGCGTGCGTGCGTGCGCGCGCGCATCGGTGCGCGTTTTTACGAGTGTGTGTTACAATTGGCCATTAGCAGTAGGACAGATTCCATTTTTTATAATAAAATAAATCTCATCGCATCTAGTCCTAGCTCTCCTTATCTTACACCACCTTACAACATCTTGTCGTATTGGATCTAATGACAACCTTGGGGAAAAACAACTAAAAAACCTCAGCAGTGAAACTTCTACAAACGATTGTCTTCCTGAAGGTAAGGTGATTAGCGGAATCAAGACTTGTTGACAAATGTCTACTGAAGTCAAGGACAAATTGCATGACCCACTCACCCTTCAAAGGTGTTAATGAGGATTCGTATCGGTCCCTTGCATGACCCACTCACCCTTCAAAGGTGTTAATGAGGATTCGTATCGGTCCCTTGCATGACCCACTCACCCTTCAAAGGTGTTAATGAGGATTCTTATCGGTCCCTTGCATGACCCACTCACCCTTCAAAGGTGTTAATGAGGATTCGTATCGGACCCTTGCATGACCCACTCACCCTTCAAAGGTGTTAATGAGGATTCTTATCGGTCCCTTGATAATCGTGCAGTCCACGAAGTCGTTGATGTTGGATGCGTCGACAAAGCTGGGAGCATAGGTGCCGGGGCAAGCTGGAAGAGGGAGACGACTCAATGAATGAATGAACAAACGAGTGAACGAATGAGTGAATGAATGAGTGATGGACGACTGAACGAATTAATGAATGAACGATTGCTCGAATGAATGAACGAACGAAACAAATGAATAAATTCATGATTGAATGAACGAATGAATGAATGGAGCTCTATGATATATCTGCCTGTGTAGACCATTTAAGGAAAATTACTATAATTATATAATCAAACGAGCTGGTAGGAGTAAGCGTAGGTCAGATCTCCACTTGCCCTATTTATTTGCATTATTCAAACAGCATAGGGGCGCTTTAGATTAAATATTATTCCCCACCCCACACCCACCCACCCCACACCCACCCCGCTCCTCACCTCCACCCAACCCCCCCCCACCCCCACCCAACCCCCCCCCCACCCCCACCCAACCCCATCCCACCCCACCCACCCATCCCTCCCAAGCCCCAAACCTGTACAGAGGAAGAGACAACACCAAAAGGTGCGTCAAAATCAGGTGTTGAAGCTGTTCAGTTTTTATAAAAATAACAACTGCGTACTTTGTAAGCACAACAAATCATTCTTAGTGGACACTCAAAAAGCAGCTCTCCTAGTTAATCACATAACACAGGTAAGTTTTTACGTGTCTGATATAATGCCAGATCAAACACGGAAAATAATAGGGTTTAAAAAGGGCAAACACACGTAAAACCCCAAAGAAATTAATTCCTAGTCACACACAGACTTGACTCCCCAGAAATATCTTCAAATCGTGAGTGAGGTGGAATTTTTTATATTTCATTATTCAATTTGAAGACAGACGATATACAAAAGCCCAGAACGAAACGTGCGGGAAAAAAGTTAACTCCTTCTAGAAAGTCACCGTGTAGCAACATATGCAACTTGATTGAAA
Organism: Theodoxus fluviatilis; assembly: GCA_034096865.1. Classification (NCBI taxonomy): domain Eukaryota; kingdom Metazoa; phylum Mollusca; class Gastropoda; order Cycloneritida; family Neritidae; genus Theodoxus; species Theodoxus fluviatilis. Next base: position 97,321 of record JAWQFJ010003006.1, read on the forward strand.
TAAAAGTGCATCGTCCGAAATAAATGAGGTCAACTTATCTTCTGAACAAAACATCAAATGTCACCTGAAATAAATTTTTACAAAACTTCTAAAAACCACACATATGCAGTCCACAGAAATGTGAAAGTTCCTTTGATACAACAAAAACAAGGAGCTTTAACATTATCAACTAACCATGTTAGATATATTCTGAATTAAACTTAAATCAAAATACGTTTTTAGTTATCTCATCCGAAAGTGAATAAAACTGCTACAGGAGAAAGGTTGCATGCGTCTCCATGACAACGATGGGGTAGATGTGCGTGTCCATGACAACAATGGGGTAGATGTGCGTGTCCATGACAACAATGGGGTAGATGTGCGTGTCCATGACAACAATGGGGCAGATGTGCGTGTCCATGACAACAATGGGGCAGATGTGCGTGTCCATGACAACAATGGGGTAGATGTGCGTGTCCATGACAACGATGGGGCAGATGTGCGTGTCCATGACAACAATGGGGCAGATGTGCGTGTCCATGACAACGATGGGGCAGATGTGCGTGTCCATGACAACAATGGGGTAGATGTGCGTGTCCATGACAACAATGAGGCAGATGTGCGTGTCCATGACAACAATGGGGTAGATGTGCGTGTCCATGACAACAATGAGGCAGATGTGCGTGTCCATGACAACAATGGGGCAGATGTGCGTGTCCATGACAACAATGGGGTAGATGTGCGTGTCCATGACAACAATGAGGCAGATGTGCGTGTCCATGACAACAATGGGGTAGATGTGCGTGTCCATGACAACAATGGGGCAGATGTGCGTGTCCATGACAACAATGGGGCAGATGTGCGTGTCCATGACAACAATGGGGCAGATGTGCGTGTCCATGACAACGATGGGGTAGATGTGCGTGTCCATGACAACGATGGGGTAGATGTGCGTGTCCATGACAACGATGGGGTAGATGTGCGTGTCCATGACAACGATGGGGCAGATGTGCGTGTCCATGACTACGATGGGGTAGATGTGCGTGTCCATGACTACGATGGGGTAGATGTGCGTGTCCATGACAACAATGGGGTAGATGTGCGTGTCCATGACAACAATGGGGTAGATGTGCGTGTCCATGACAACAATGGGGTAGATGTGCGTGTCCATGACAACAATGGGGTAGATGTGCGTGTCCATGACAACAATGAGGCAGATGTGCGTGTCCATGACAACAATGGGGCAGATGTGCGTGTCCATGACAACAATGGGGCAGATGTGCGTGTCCATGACAACAATGGGGTAGATGTGCGTGTCCATGACAACAATGGGGTAGATGTGCGTGTCCATGACAACGATGGGGTAGATGTGCGTGTCCATGACAACAATGGGGCAGATGTGCGTGTCCATGACAACAATGGGGTAGATGTGCGTGTCCATGACTACGATGGGGTAGATGTGCGTGTCCATGACAACAATGGGGCAGATGTGCGTGTCCATGACAACGATGGGGCAGATGTGCGTGTCCATGACAACAATGGGGCAGATGTGCGTGTCCATGACTACGATGGGGTAGATGTGCGTGTCCATGACTACAATGGGGTAGATGTGCGTGTCCATGACAACGATGGGGTAGATGTGCGTGTCCATGACAACGATGGGGTAGATGTGCGTTCTTGGCACAGTTCTACATTGTCCTGGGACCTTTCCCTGCGTACATTTGATTTCAAATCGTAATTACACAATATTGCATTTTCAAAACACATACACACGCACACACATACACACACACATACACACACATAGACACACACACATACACACATACATAGACACACACACATACGCACATACACACACACACAAACATACACGCACCTACACACACACATACACACACATACACACATATACACACACATACACACACACATACACATACAAACACACACACATACACACACATACATACACACACATACACACACATACACACACACATACACACACACACATACACACCCACCCAAACATACACACACATACACACACATACACACACACATACACACACACAGACACACACACAGACACACATACACACACACAGACACACATACACACACATACACACACACATACACACACACAGACACACACACAGACACACATACACACACACAGACACACACACAGACACACATACACACACACAGACACACATACACACACACAGACACACACACAGACACACATACACACACACATACACACACACAGACACACATACATACACACACATACACATAGATAGACAGAGACAGAGATGAGACAGGGGCAGCGATGGAGTCAGAGACGAGGGACACAGACAGAAGGGGCTACACAGACAGAAGGGGCTACACAGACAGAAGGGGCTACACAGACAGAAGGGGCTACACAGACAGAAGGGGCTACGCGGCCTTACTGCGAGGGCAGGGTCCTTCGCACGAGGTGCAGGTCTGTCCAGCGGTGATGTACTTGCCCACGGAGCACTCCCTCACACAGGCCCCCTCGTCCTTCACCAGAAACTCTGCACGGCAACAAACACACATGGCGTTACTTCGCCATTGCAAGCAACAACACTCCTATCCAGTTCACTTAATAACCGGCTCACTCATTACAAGAGGTAGAGTACATACGGGGAGAATCTTAAATTCCTCCTTTGTTATCTCCCCCCACTCCTACCCAACCCCACCCCCACTCCCCTTCTCCAAGACTTTGAAACTAAATGATCAGAAGAATCAGTTTGCTTGCGAGAACAATCTTAAATTCCCCCAAGGTTGCGTACACATGACTAACTGATGAAGGGAATCATCAAACTGCGAGGAAAATATGACATATCTTCATCGTTATCCACACAAGACTTTGAAACTACCTGACCAAAATGATTCATCATGCTGCGAGGAAAATATACATCCCTACACTGTTATTCACACAAGGCTTTGAAACTACCTGACCAAAATGATTCATCATGCTGCGAGGAAAATATAAATCCCTACACTGTTATTCACACAATGCTTTGAAACTACCTGACCAAAATGATTCATCATGCTGCGAGGAAAATATAAATCCCTACACTGTTATTCACACAAGGCTTTGAAACTACCTGACCAAAATGATTCATCATGCTGCGAGGAAAATATAAATCCCTACACTGTTATCCACACAAGGCTTTGAAAGTACCTGACCAAAATGATTCATCATGCTGCGAGGAAAATATAAATCCCTACACTGTTATTCACACAAGGCTTTGAAACTACCTGACCAAAATGATTCATCATGCTGCGAGGAAAATATACATCCCTACACTGTTATTCACACAAGGCTTTGAAAGTAACTGTT
>JAWQFJ010003006.1:103181-105681 GCA_034096865.1 Theodoxus fluviatilis
GATGGATGGATGGATGGATGGATGGATGGATGGATGGATGGATGGATGGATGGGTGGATGGATGGATGGGTGGGTGGGTAAAAGGTTGAATGGATGGGTGGATGGATGGATGGATGGATGGATGGATGGGTGGGTGGGTGGGTGGGTGGATGGGTGGGTGGGTGGATGGATGGGTGGGTGAATGAATGCGTGGGTGGATGGATGGTTGGATGGATGGGTGGATGGGTGGATGGATGGGTGGATGGATGGGTGGGTGGGTGGATGGATGGATGGATGGATGGACGGATGGGTGGGTGGGTGGATGGATGGGTGGATGGATTGATGGATGGATGGATGGGTGGGTGAGTGGGTGTGGGTGGGTGGGTGGGTGGATGGATGGGTGGATGGGTGGATGGGTGGATGGGTGGATGGGTGGATAGATGGATGGATGGGTGGATGGGTGAATGGGTGGATGGATGGGTAGACGGGTGGACGGATGGGTGGATGGTTGGATGGGTGGATGGATGGATGGATGTATGGATGGGTGGATGGATGGGTGGATGGATGGATGGGTAGATGGATGGATGGATGGATGGGTGGATGGATGGATGGGTAGGTGGATGGATGGATGGGTGGGTGGATGGATGGGTAGATGGATGGATGGATGGGTGGATGGATGGATGGATGGAAATATTTTTTTCACGTTTAATCAGCCTTTGCAGGTTATTATAAGGTAATTGACTATTATATTGCTGAGTATATGTGCAAGCGGATGCATGTCTGTGTGGACGGTGATGTGTATTTGTGTACTTGCGCTCTCGTGCGAGTGGGAAAATAGCAAATACCCTATCATCCTTGTGTTGGATACATTTCTTTTTTCTGTCATTAAAAATGGACTAAGAGTGTGTTTTTGTTGGGGGGTGGGTTTAGGGGTGGGGTGGGGTGGGGGGGGTGGGGTGGGGGTGTGGGAGTGGGGGGTGGGGTGTGGGGGGTGGGGGGTTGGGTGGGGTGGGGGTGTTAAACTCCGAACGCGTATTTCTCGGCAAGACAGCCTGCTGATGGCGGCAGTGTAACGTGTAGGCTGAGTGGCCGAGAGGGAAGCGAGAGCCCACAGGAGTTGCCTCCCTTGTAATAGCGAGCTCTCACTACGTGGTGTGTATAAATATCGCTCTGTAGCGGTGGCGCTGGGGGAAATGCCGAGAGGGAGGCATGTGCTATCTATAAATGTCAGCTGCAGCAGGAGAACAGCCAGTTAACACAGATCATTTAAAATACCCTCCACGCAAACCACACAAGGACAAACAGTCATTTTAAAGCCGATTCTAAAGAGGAGGCGACAGTGAAGATCACTCACGTTTCTGACACATATGAGGTCCCTCTCCCCAGCAGTGACGTTGTCCTGTGGTGTTCTGGTAGCAGTCTGGATGGCACTCCCCACCTGTAGCATACACACACGCTCGCATTGAGGCACGGACGGACGGACGGACAGACGAACCGACGGACGGACGGACGGACCGACGGACGGACGGACAGACATTCACATTCATACACACACACACACACACACACACACACACACACACACACACACACACACACACACACACACACACACACACACACGCGCGCGCGCGCGCGCGCGCGCGCGCAGACCCACAGACAGACGGACACATAAACATACAGACACACACAAACACGCACACCCACAGACACTGAGAAACACACAGATCCACAGTCAATACACACGCACGCGCGCTCGCACACGCGCGCACATACGCACACACTAAGGCAACATTAAATAGGAACATCTCACTGCGACAAACAAATAAAGGTAGTGACAAGACACGGTTGAGTGTGAATACCATAACTACAGTCTCCAGTCTCCAAGCAGAGAGTTGGAAGGCAGAACACCATTGACCAGACGACTGCAATCTGTGAGGAATACAGTTGCTTAGGGACACAGGAGGTGGAGGAGAAGGCTAGAAGAGGGGGAGATAATAGGCGGAGACACAGAGGGTGGAGGAGAAGGCTAGGAGAGGGGGAGATAATAGGCGGAGACACAGAGGGTGGAGGAGAAGGCTAGGAGAGGGGGAGATAATAGGCGGAGACACAGAGGGTGGAGGAGAAGGCTAGGAGAGAAGAGAATAAGGAGGCAAGGGAGACAATATACACCAGAGTTAAAGGCACCAAGTACCACAACAGACTGACATTCGTTGCCAAACCAAACTACCAAGAAAGACTGCGCGGCGGAGATGGTGCAGCGGGATAACCACACACTAGGCGCCATTAGGCCGCTTGTTTTGGCAGGGTGTCACCTGCTGCTGATCGCCTCCCGCATTACTCTGTCCGCTGTCTTCTGTTGTGTCTGGCTGCCCGTTGTGTCATGCATAGTGGGGCCTGATCGGGAAAAAGCTGCATTCAGTCGCTGAAGCAAAACGTCAGAAATCGCAAGTAGAATGTTTGATTTGATTTATGTTGAAACTGAGTTTGATCACCTGGGACCATTTTCCCAGCATGCATC
>JAWQFJ010003006.1:108181-114469 GCA_034096865.1 Theodoxus fluviatilis
TCCATCCCAGGCTACATCTCTTTGTGCACTTCATCACCAACTGGACACACGCCAACAGACAATGCGGGCAGATACTGATCCAGCGTGAAATGGCGGCAGCAGCAGGGCCTGCAGTTTGGACATGGAGGGCCAGCTTCTGCCGTGCAGTGCTGAACTTTGGTATTTGTCTGGTAGCGCTGCCAGTGCCTGCCAGTGCGGACGCGTGTACGTGGAAACGGGGTCTGGCAGCGTGCCACGGCCCCCAGGGGCCCAACTCCTACACTCCGGCATGACTAGAGCCTGGGGCGGTCGCCATGATACCCCAGAGGATACCCCAATACCCCACTTCATAGGGTGCACGCACCTGTCAAGGTCAGGAAGAAAGTTCAAGGTCACGGTGCTGCGTGGTCTGATTGAAGTGAGAAAAGAGCTGCAGCGAGGCTGAGCACTGCTGATGGGTGAACACTCGTCAAGTGTTCGACAGTGAGAGAAAGAGCGCCTTCACATATAAGACTCATCTTGCCAGGGAGTTAAAATGCTTTTCGACATCGAAGTTGTCTCTCTCTATCCGGAGCAATCAGTTTAGAACACGGTGGAAGTCGGGCACCATTGAAATAACGGACAGAAGGTAATATACGAATCTCGTGTTCTCCTTTTTCAAAATAAGAAATTATTCCGAAGGAATTTCACCCTCAGTGGTCGTTAGGCAGCAATCCTGAACTGAGCAGCAATCCTGAACTAAACAGCAATCCTGAACTGAGCAGCAATCCTGAACTAAACAGCAATCCTGAACTGAGCAGCAATCCTGAACTAAGCAGAAATCCTGAACTGAACAGCAATCCTGAACTAAGCAGCAATCCTGAACTGAGCAGCAATCCTGAACTGAGCAGCAATCCTGAACTGAGCAGCAATTCTGAACTGAGCAGCAATTCTGAACAAAGCAGCAATTCTGAACAAAGCAGCAATCCTGAACTGGTTTCGGTCCTGGGTAAGGGAGGCACCTAGAAGCAGATTGCACACGGACGCAACTCCCGGGATCCATGCAGCTGCGAACACCACTCCTGCCGGCCGCAGCGGATCCATGCAGCTGCGAACACCACTCCTGCCGGCCGCAGCCCGCTGTATGCGGCCACTGTGACGGCTGGTCCAGAGCCCCGCACCCAGGTCAAAGCGATTCTTTCCATAAAAACTGCAACTCTTCATTACTTAAGCCGTTCAAACACATGATTGATGCACCTACTCGACCGGGACCGTCAGAAGCGTAGTTACTGAAGAGCGACACTCAGAACCGCTCATCTAGGTCACGCTACGGCCACAGTTTGCTCTCTTCCTCAAACAGACACATGAAACGAAGGATCTTCTTAAAAAACTGACCTCTCCTCCAGGAGCAAAAACCACACATCTGTCGTTGACAAAGTGCAAAGGTCACGAGACCACCAGGAAGAACGTCCAAAGCATCAAGGAGAGACCTTCACAGCACGCTGTCAGAGACGGTGTCTGCTGATGAAGCGTCAATAGGATGATTCCCTTGCATTATCTTGTCCAGCGATGTTTTACCTGACTCGCCTCAATCCCTGACTGTTTTGGGAAACATTAATGAGGCGTAATTGGCAGACCTCCTTGTGTTTTCAGTGGCGAAGACAACTACCGATCCAATCATATTTGTCCCTCGTCTTGACCTTTCAGATTGCGTGGGCTGTCGGGATTCTTCACGAGGATCCGACTGAGTGGAAGAGCAAAATTTCGACGTCACTCCTTTTTGGAATGAATGACAATATTATCCTCGATTTCCATAATTTCAGTTCTCTCTCTCTCTCTCTCTCTCTCTCTCTCTCTCTCTCTCTCTCTCTCTCTCTCTCCAGATGTCATCGAACAGCTCCAGACCTCTTACTTTAGTACTTCCCTCAAATTGGCTTTTGAAACTCTTAACACTTGCATAGATTCTACCGTCGAATTGACTACAAAAATTCTCCTTGGGGCAATAGACTGCATGCGTCGCACCTACAGAATTAACGAGAGGCTACAAAGTAAAACTACAGATTGGTTTGACTATGAGTGCAGAGACCAAAAGAATAGAGCAAAGAGAGCCCTTATGAAATATAGAAAAAACACACCACAACAATGACAAAGAAGAATACGTGCAGAATAGGAAAATGTATAAACAACTAATACGAGATAAGAAAAAAGAATACCACAAAAATGCTTTAAAACTTATTTCAGACAACATGAACAATTCCAGTCAGTTTTGGTCCTTAATACGCAAGAGGACAAGCAGGAGGGCACAATACCCTGATATTAAAATGAACACATGGAAACAATATTTTGAGAACCTGTTTAGTCCCGCCCTTAACACTCAGGTGCAAACCAGAGATGATCTCTAGTTTCTTTTTTTTTCTTTGTTTTTTGCCTTTATGCTTGAGTTCTTAGGTATAGTTTGTAGTTTAAGTGGAAGGCTCCTTTTTTTAAATGCTATGCCCATTATATCTATGATGCTTTCCTCAAACCTTCCCAAGAGCGAGGGGGAATGGCAGGGGGCAATATCACAATCACTATCCTTCGCTTCTGGCACAAGCAAGGTGGGCAACAGGCTCCCGGACCCCCCTCAAAACTACAGAGGTATATCCTGTTAACGCACACTCACCAGGAGCAAGTCTCTTTACATCTCGGTATTAACTAAGCTGGAGCTGCAGTGTGTTTATGGGCTGGAAGGCAAAACAAAATGAAAAAAAGGGGGAAAAATATGCAAAGGGATGGAAAGGCTGCTGTGCTCGTAAGGTTTTGCGGCTGGGCTGTGTGTTGCTGGTTCTAGGGACAGGGGTTATCTTTTTTATTGTCGACCACCGGTCTCGCCGGTTCTTTCCCTCTCTTAGACCACATAGACGCGACAAACTGGCATGAAAAAGCACATTGTGTATGGAAAAGGGGCGCCACAGAGGGAAACTATATATGCGACAGCAGAGCAGAGTAGAGACAGCAGAGGGAAACTCCAGAGGGGACAGAGGGAGATCAGAGAACGAGAGAGGGGGTGGGGAAACTATATATCCAGACAGCAGAGCAAGCAATGCAGATGAGAAGAGGGGAAGAGGTGAAGGGGGAGGGAGACAGAGGGATAGCACCAGAGGGGAGGGAGTGGAAAGGAGGGAGAGGGAGAGAAGGGGCCTCAGACACCAGGAAGACGGGAGTCAACAAAAGGGGGACCAGTGAAGGGAAGAAGGGAGAGAGAGGGGGTGGGAGACAGAGGGAAAAGAGAAACAGAGGGGGCGGAAGGCAGGCAGCAGAAGGGGGCAGAGGGAAGGAAAACCACCAGGGGAAACAAGACGGCGACAGACAAGAGGAGGGGGGGAGAAACCAGAGCAGAGGGGACGGCATAAGAAACTGGAACCAAGAGAGGGAGGAAGGAGGAGATCGGTGAGAGGAAACCTTATATATAGCATTTTGTGGTTGTTAGTTGTATAAAAAAAAGCCGTCACTTGTGCATGTGACTGCTTTTCAGTTGAATTCCTTGCGTTTTGACCCGCCCAGACCTCTGGAGTACACTTTGCCTAAAGCTCAAAGCATCTAAGACAAATTGTTAATTGCTAAAAATCTAATGTACGCCATGTGAAAAAACTTGTGTCAGATGGACAAAAAAAAGGGTGGAAGGGTAGCGGTGAGAAAAAAGGGCAACAAAGGGGCGGGTTGGGCATAAGGGTAAGGGTGGGTAAAAAAACATCTCAGAGTTCATTACTGCCCCATATTGGCACAAAACAGGGTGCCTTAGAATCAACGATACTGTTTTCTCTCTTCATCAACAAAGTAGCAGACTATGTACGAGAAAACGGTCAACATGGTATTCAAATGTTACGTGGAAAGTCGGAGCTTTACTCCTCATATTCGCGGATGATTGTGGCACTACTGTCGACCTCACCCACAGGACTGCAAACCCAGATTAACAATCGTGCTAGTCCGTCACCATCGCATTGGCCTAGAAATAAACTCAAGCAAGACGATGGTCTTGGTTTTCCGGAGAGGAGGACATTTAGCTCAAGGTGAAAAATGGGTGTTAAATGGGAAACAACTTGAGGTGGTAAACAGCTATAAATATCTGGGTTATATTTTCTCTACAAAACTCTCAACAACAATATCCTTGGACAGTCTGGCTACTACAGCGAAACGAAAAACAATGCATTTGTTTAAATTGATGTGGAGTCTTAAAAACATGAAACCTAAACTATTTTTCCGACTATATGATGCACAAGTTCAGCCTTCTTTACTGTACGCTTCAGAGATATGGGGCCTAAAGGAACACAAACCCATAGAAAAAGCACATATGTTTGCTTGCAAACGTTTCCTAAAGGTGGACTGCAGAACGCCTAACAGCTTGGTATATGGAGAAACGGGAAGGTTTCCTCTCGCCATTAATAGTGCAATGAAAGCTATCAGATACTGGCTAAAACTGACCAAAATGTCTGATGACAGGCTACCTAAGCAAGCCTATCTCATGCTAGCCAATGCAAAGATCCCAGATAAACTCAATTGGGCCAAATCAGTTGAAGATACTTTGTGTAAGGCCGGATATGCATATATCTGGAGGAGCGGAGGCATTACTACTACCGAAAGAAGCTTTCTAAGCAAGCTGAAAATTAGGTTGCTTGATTGTAACAGGCAGACGTGGAACAGCAAAATACACGATAGCGAAAGATTCCGAATGTATAGATCCTTCAAAACTACGTTAGAATGTGAGAAGTACCTAGATTTCATGGATATAAAAAAATTCAGAGATGTACTGATCCGATTTAGATGTGGAGTAAATGAGTTGCGAGGAAATAATCAGTTCTCGCACAGATATAGTGAAGACCAGCAATGCCCCTTCTGTGGTGTAATAGAAAATGAGAAACATTTTTTGTTCGACTGTCCCTTGTACAATGATTTACGTAACAGATACATTAAGGAATATCTTAAATGTCCTGAGGCCACTGATGCTACCTTTTTAATAAATGGATGTGGTTTTATGAAAACACGCAGGGTGGCAATGTACATTTATTATGCCTTCCAACTACGAGATCAGTGTCTGACTTGTCCAGAACAAATCACCTAAAGCAATGCTGTCTGATTGTACATGTAAATAATGTGTCAAATGATTGCTACACTTGCACAACCTAGACAGTAATGTATGCGAGTATGTACTTCCAGTTGTTTATGCCATACCTTCTCAATGTTGATAGAGAATGCGGAGCTCCTGACATGGAAGCAAGTCATGTATGTACTTGTGATGGGCCGGTGGCCTGAACAATAAAGTCAGTCAGTCAGTCAGTCTCTCTCTCTCTATGAAAGACCCATGCAAAGCACCCCAAAAACAACGTGAGAAAAATTTTATTCCACGTTACCAACGCACAGGCTAACACAAAAGAAGAACACCCAAACCACAATAAACACAATAACGTAAGGCACCACAGCAACTCCAATTACACAACACTACCACTAGCAAAAAACCAAAATAAGACCACACACCGAAAAACCACACCCCCCCCACCAAACTACCAAAAAAAACTTACAAAGCCGCCAAAACCACAATGAACCACCGCCTAAAAACCCCAATTAAAAAAACACACCACAAAAAAGGAATCCCAACCCAAAAAAAAAAACCACACATGTACAACAAACAAAGAGAACGTATTAACGAGTGCGACCGCGCGGAGACCCCTGAGACTCTATCCGAGGGGCATCTCTATCATGTGATTCATCAAATTGATTGATTGGAATATATAATATGGACTATTGAGACGTAGGATGTGCCATGGATGAGCATTTGTTCCCTTTTTTTGGCTCTTTTTTTAATTGTTTTGCTTCTCGATCCCCTATTGGCATTTCCTCAGATTCCAGGCTTTCTGCCCTCTCTTAACTCCTTCTCTCGTCATCCTCCTGCTCTCCTCTACCTACTATTATCTTATCGTCCTATTTACCCCCGCCAACGGGTAACCCTTTACCCCATCACTCCCTCCTCTACTCGATACATCCCCTACCTACCCATCTCCTCTCTCACCTCTATCGCCTCTCTCACCTCTTCTGCTCTCTTTTACCACGCTCTCGTTTCTCTCTCTATTTCTCCTTCGGAGCGTGTGTGATAGCATCACGGGCACCTGGTGAAAAGTTGTTTTCGGCCCCCCACAGGAAGAAGATCAGATAAAAGGATTATAGACGCAACCGATATGATGATACGCTGACACCTTGACTCCTCAAGGGACACCCAAGACGATATAGCATACAAGATCAGATGAAATTACCCTTAACGGAACGGTGAAACCCGCGCGATTCCAGGTTGCTTATTTT
>JAWQFJ010003007.1:0-25000 GCA_034096865.1 Theodoxus fluviatilis
CAGGCGTTTGACAGCGTTGACAGAGAGACCATTTGGAGACTCCTCCATCACTATGGAATCCCGCCAGCCTATGTCAACCTGATCCAGCAGCTGTACGAGGGCGCCACGTGCCAGGTGATCCACAACGGCAAGCTGACAGAGGAATTTGAGGTGACTACAGGGGTCCATCAAGGATTCTTGCTGTCACCGATGATCTTCCTGCTCGTGGTGGACTGGGTCATGCGAGAGACAACTAGAACAGGCAGGACCGGAGTCCAGTGGACCCTGACACAGACCTTGGACGACCTCGACTTTGCAGACGACTTGTGCCTGATGCCTCAATGCTACCAGCACATGCAACAGATGACAGACAACCTTGCCATCAAAGCCAGAATCGGGAAAGCCAGATATGCCTTCAACACTCTGAGACCAGTCTTGAGATCAACATCCCTCTCTACCCACACAAAACTCTGGATATTTAACAGCAACGTGAAGTCTGTCCTCCTCTATGGCTCTGAGACCTGGAGAGTCACCAACACTCTGACCAACAAGCTCCAAGTCTTCATAAACAGATGCATCTGTAACATCCTTAAGATCAGGTGGACAGACAAAGTCAAGGACACCGACTTGTGGAAGCAGGCAAACCAGGATCCCATCGGACAGCAGATCGCAAGGCGGAAGTGGAGATGGATCGGACACACCTTGCGGAAACCTCCACATGATATCACATGGCAGGCCTTGCAGTGGAATCCTCAGGGCAAGAGACGAGTTGGTCGCCCCAAGACCACCTGGAGGCGATCCTCCGAGGAAGAGATGAGGAACTGCAACCTGTCATGGGGAGAGCTGAAGAACGTTGCCCAGAACCGAGTATGCTGGAGGACTGTTGCCGAGGCCCTATGCTCCACAAGGAACTCAAGGGAATAAATAAGTAAGTAAGTAAGTAAGGGGAAGCAGGGCATTTGGCATCCCCTTTTTTAATTTAGAAAATTATTCTGTTCTGTAAAAAGATACAGTTAAACAGAGTCAACAAATTGAGGACACCAATTGGGGAAAGTGGGGTATTAACCACCCCCTTTTTAAATTTCGCCAATTATTCTGTACTGTTAAAAGTTACATCAAGTCAGAGTAAACTAATTGAGGACACTAATATTCAGTGAAACATACTGACTTCCTTTGGTGAACTTGAAACTAAATATTTGTAGACAATTTTTTTTCTTACTCTTGCAGTGAACTTCATGCTCTCAGGACATTAAGCCTCAGGTCGGAGCATTAGGCCCCAACAAAAATACATATTTTGGTAAGTTTTGTCTAATCTAAAACATATATAATAACTTACAAATGCACAGAATCACACAAGAGGAAAAAAAAAAAAATTAAATTTTACTGTAAATTTTTCTGCCAATGCACAGAGGCAAGGTCCAAAATGACATGATGCAGCCCTGCTGCCTTATTGGTAGCCTCTGACAGCTCAAAGCAATCCAACAAGCTGCATGTGATACCATTCATCAAACAAAGTGTATGGTTTCCATTTATTTCTTCTGAATTGTGTACATACTTATGGCAGAAACTGCTGTTTTCTTGATATATTCTTCAGAATCAGGTACTGAAAATTGAAGGAAAACAGGTACCAACTAGTCTTTTACTGACATTTTTAGGATAAGTGTATGGAGCAGAAAAAAGAAACATATGCTAATTTAGAGTAGAGGTGTGTGTGTATTTCATCAGTCCCATTTTATCTTGTTGACTTTAAAAAATTCACTTTAGAAACAAAACGCTAAAATGTGGGGCATTAAGCCCCACCGCATTTTGATTGACTCTCATGGGCTTTGGCTTTCTCTTTCACGATTAATAAATGGTCAGGAAGTTTTAACTGTCAGTGCTGCAATATCATCAAACTTATCATAATGAACAATTTTCAATAACATTTTTTGTGGAGGATTAAAAATCGTCACTGAAAAAGCCACAGTTCCTCTTCAATAATCTGCAAAAATTTCTCTCTAAAGCAGTACATAATATGTTAAGTACAACACAAAACATCATGAAATTAATGCGTTGCACTTGCCTTGGTTGTTTTTGCTTAGTAAATGAATTCTTGAAAACCAGAAAGTGGAGTGCCTCATGCCCTGCTCTGTCTTTACTGGTGCAGATGTCAAGAGCTATATTCCCCCTTGTTTGCATGTTGTATTCTTTGCCTTGCACGAGTGTGGAAGAATGTGTTTTTTCGGGGGAAGGGGGGTGGGGTGGGTGGGTGGGTGTTGTGGTTACGGTAACCCTGCTGACACAAAACTTTTATTTCAATCATGCAAAGGAAAAAAAAGACAAGAAGGGCAAAGCCCATACGACTCACATGCTTGACCTTGACCTTTATATGACCTTGACCTTCAGGTGACCTTCAAGGTCAAGGTCAAACAACTAAACCTACCAATGAAATCATACACAAAGAAATGCTTTACACATTTTTCCTACCAAAATACATGTGACCTTGACCCAAGGTCAAGGTCATCCAAGGTCATGCAACACAAAGCTCTTAATTCAAGACATAGGAAGCACAATGGTGCTTATTGGCACTTTCTACCATGAGATATAGTCACTTTTAGTGGTTCACTACCCCATTTTGGTCATATTTCATAAGGGTCAAAGTGACCTTGACCTTGATGATATGTGAACAAATGTGTCTCATGATGAAAGTATAACATGTGCCCCACATAATTATTAAGTTTGAAACAGTTATCTTCCATAGTTCAGGGTCAAGGTCACTTCAAAATATGTATACAATCCAACTTTGAAGAGCTCCTGTGACCTTGACCTTGAAGCAAGGTCAACCAAACTGGTATCAAAAGATAGGGCTTGCTTTGACCTATATACCACTTGTAGCTAAGGTCGCCATTTTCAATAACGTGGGAGAAAATTGGGAAAATGTGAAAAATGACTGTTTTTGAGACCACATTTATGGCTCCTGTGACTTTGACCTTGAAGCAAGGTCAAGTCACTATGTATATTTTTTGAGGCCTTGTCATCATACACCATCATGCCACATTTGGTGTTGATAGACTTAATAGTCTCCGAGAAAAATCCAACGTTTAAGTTTTTTACGGACGGACGCCCGCCCGCCCGGACGGACGGACGGACGGACGGACGGACGACACGGCTCAGTACATAGACTCACTTTTGCTTCGCATGTGAGTCAAAAAGAAAAATGGACAGTAAACAACGAACTGCGTGCTGTCCCATCTTCCCTGTTATATGAGCACTCAGGAAATCTACTATTTAAGTTTAAACAAAGTGTTTTCAGTGAAAGGAAGTTTGGATTATGTTCAATCGGGCCTCTTCTTAAAAAGGTTTAGGCCTACTTACTAACCCTTTTTTCCAGTCATGTTACCTTAACCACAACTGATGTTTTGTGTGTTGTTTTTTTTTGGGGGGGGGCTTGCATTTTAAAAATAAAATGAGGCTTTTGATGTAGGAGGCAATAATGCCCGACCAAATCTTTTGCATTGTCATACATATTTTGAAGAATATGAATTTGTTTCTGGCATACATGAGAACATATGAATACATACATGCACACACATGCTGGCACATACACACACCTGTTATGGCTATCTTCCTCACTGAATAAGCTCCTGGCTGCAGATGAAGTGCAGGAGAGGAGGAGGTGGGGCAGGAGGAGTGCAGAGCAGCAGTAGGAAGGACAGGACCAGCAAGACAATTCTCTACTCACAACAGTGAGATGGTCGGCAAGGGTGGGGTCCATGAAGCCAAGACCGAAGGAGCAGGCTGTCACGACAAAGACTGTCACCCAGGAACGGTAACTCCGCAACAGGGTCAGCACCGAGCCCTTCCGCCTGGCTGAGGCCCCTGTCACAGCACCACACCTCATCTGCAGTCCCCGTCACCCAGTCCTTTGTCCCATCAGCTCCTACTACTCACTCCCTTGTGCATAACAGTATAGTAGGATAAACCCCAGAAAAAGCAACCTAAAGGCCTAAACATTTGGAAACTCTTATTGTATTTACTTCAATAACTTTTTGTTTTCATTTCCCAAAAGTATGTGCTTAGTATACTCATTTACAACAAATTAGAACAATGTATGGACCAGAAGGCCACATTTTTTTCATATCTTCATGATTCATCTATTTGGCAGCTGGATAGCCATTTGAAATGTCATTATGAGGAGCCAGACTAAATTCCAGCAAGATTTGAAGTTACGAAAATTCAAGATATGTGTGGCTTTTTAAAGTTCAGTTCAGTCTCTTAACCCTGAGATGGGTTGTTGAGGCACCACTGATGACTTTCGGACAATCTTCCTCCATCGATCTCTATCCTCTGTGGCTCGCTGTGAGTCAGCAAAGGTCAAGCCTGTCCACTCTTTGATGTTGTCTTCCCACCTCTTTCTCTGCCTGCCTCTCCTTATCCCACCTGGTACGGTACCTTGCAGGATAGTCTTGGCCAGCCCACTGCCTCTTGACACGAGACTGTACCACATCAGCTTTCTGCTTTTCACAATTGAGAGCAGGTCTTCGTACTGTCCAATTGCTCTCCTGATCCTGTTGCTGACTTCCTCATTCGTGACATGGTCTTTATATGAGATGTTCAGAATCTTGCGGTAGCATCTCATTTCCAGGGCTTGTATCCGTCTCTGTAGTTCAGATGTGAGTGTCCAGGACTCGCATGCAGATAAGAATACGGAGATGGCCAGCGTGCGCATGAGCCTGATCTTCGATGCGAGAGTGATATTTCTGTCACGCCATATTGGCTTCAACTTTGCCAATGCTGCTGTTGTTTGTGCTATTCTGGACAGTATCTCTGGTTTGGACCCTTCATCAGTCAAGTAAAGTAGTGCAGCTGAAAAGAGTGGAGTGAGCTGTGCCCTGGAGCAAACTACTCTGGCAAGGGAAGGAGATGCTACTCACCCTCCTGTGCAGGCAGGAAGAAGGCGGTGGTAAGTCCACAGAGGATGAGCACTCCTCCCAGCACCCAAAATGGCAGTCCATAGCCTCCCAGCTGAACAAAGCAGGTTTTGTCAGTCCCCTCTCTCTTTCTCTCTGTGTGTGTGTGTGTGTGTGTGTGTGTGTGTGTGTGTGTGTGTGTGTGTGTGCATGTGTGTGTGTGTGTGTGTGCATGTCTTTCTACCCCATCCACATGCAAACACACATCACTGAAGACCCTATGACATTATACTCTTTTCATCAACTTTAATGATGTACATACCTTTGTCATATTTCACTTTGTGACTTGTTTTGAATTCAAAGCTCTTTTATTTAATTTTCATGAAAGGCATTCTTCTCTAGAAATGTTGCTATGCAACAGCAGTTCTTCCATAAAAATCTCTCAGACTGATATCCCTTCATCAAAGTGTCTTGTTATAAGAGATGTCCTCATGTAAAATTGCGTATACAAGCAAGTATCTTGTCAACATGCCACTCAGCAAATGTCTCCTTATCCAAGCATCCCAGCATGACTTGGCTTGGCAGACAAGCTGTTGATGGCCACTCCTGGACAGAGTTGTTGCCTTCAACTTACTGAGTGCACTGACCTGGAAAAGGACGCCACCAATAGGAGGACCAGCCATCATCCCAATGCCACTGAACGTCTCTAGCATGCCCTGCCACAGAAATGTTCACAGACACTCAGCCAGGAAACAACAGTCATAAAATGTCAGCCAGGAAACAACAGTCATAAAATGTCAGCCAGGAAACAACAGTCATGAAATGTCAGCCAGGAAACAACAGTCATGAAATGTCAGCCAGGAAACAACAGTCATAAAATGTCAGCCAGGAAACAACAGTCATAAAATGTCAGCCAGGAAACAACAATCATGAAATGTCAGCCAGGAAACAAGTCATGAAATGTCAGCCAGGAAACAACAGTCATGAAATGTCAGCCAGGAAATTTAAATGTCAGCCTGGAAACCCAAGTCAAGAAATAACTGTCAAGAAACAAGTCAGGAAACATCAGCCAGGAAATGGATAAACACAATGCATACTGGCATGAGGGTGGGGAGCAGTAAGGAGCTGGAAGAGGAAAACAAGACACAGCCTGAGACAGAGAGGCAGAAGGAGGACCACACACCATGACAGTTGCCACATGGGAGGGAAAGGTATTGGCGATGATGGCAAAGGAGGCGGTGATGAAGGCAGAGCAGCCCAGGGCCTCCACAGTACGTGTCAGGAAACACAGCATGATGAAGATCCAGCCCGGTGGACTCTGGTCCAGCAACCTGCAATTCACACACCAGTGCAGTACACACAACACACACACCTGTGCAGTACACACAACACACACGCCTGTACAGTACACACAACACACACACCTGTACAGTACACACAACACACATACATGTACAGTACACACAACACACACACCTGTACAGTACACACAACACACATACATTTACAGTACACACAATACACTAGTGCAGTGATTTTGCATGAAGGAGGTGCTGCTATTGAAATACATGAGGAGTTCATGGCTTTGAAAGGTTTGGGTATTAATGTTTCAGTAGAGCCTCCTGTGGGATGGGGGTCAGAAAGACCCACCACGTCTCCCTACACAATCTGCAAGAGGCAAATAGCTAGGGCCACTGTGACTTGATTTGTGCTTACTCTCAACTGTTCTTGTGATTTTTATGCTTACTTACTAGGCCTTGCATAGCCTCCAAAGACTGATGGGCCATAAAACTCAATCCATCCATCCATCAATGTTAAAAAATATAAGTCATTGACATACTCAAGGAATTAATGAATTAGAAAGACTTATTTCTGTGGTTTCAATTGAATTCTGTTTACTGATCATTCATCAATGTTGTTAGATGCATGGTTGCTTATTTACATTGTTGGTTTATATTATCTTTGGTACCTACACTCTTATTGCTGCATTTTCACATCAACTTTGTTCTTTTAATCATTCTTCAGCATCCACTAATCAACACATCACAAAAGTGCACAAGCATGCAATGTACATGCTTACATATACTCTTTGAAAACATTTTCATAATGTTCATGAGAGGAAAACACTAAAACTTTGATTTTCATGTTCAAAGGCACACCAAGTGTCCTTTGATTATGATGTTTTTTTCACACCCTGAATAACTTGAATTCACAGGAATTTCAATTGAGACAACACTGTCACATGAAATGACAGGGCTGCGGAAAAGGCTTGGATACAGATTTCAGTTCCTTTATGCTGCTAGGGCAGAGGCTGAATGAGGTGAGTGGATGAGGGTGCTCTGAAGACCTGAATCCCATAGATGACTTAGGTCTGCATTCCAAAGTCTCCTGCAGGTGCTTGCTGGATATTTCTCACTCCTGCTTCGAGACATCCAACACCTGAGGTAGCTCTTCAAAGCAACAGAAATCATGCAGGGACTGCACTGCATAGGCTGGCCAGGAGTCCATCAAAGGCCATTTTGGTTAGGTCAAAAAAGTCCTTTCAAATGAGGACATTTTTTCACCTACAACTTTTTTGGGGCAGTATTGATCATCTTTCCAGAATTTCCTATGCTCTTTCACTTTGTAACTTTAAAAAAAAACTATAAGACAATGCTCGTCCTATTTTATATGCTTAATCTGCACTATAGCCGTATAGGTAGACAACTTCATCCTATTGTTTCCCTTAGCTATGACTTTAAGCCTTGGACACAGCCATTCTTTTTCGTTAATAGTAATGATATCAGTGATACAGGATCTCTGAGACAGTTTTCAAGATTTACTTGTTTTTTGCTGTAACTTTTCCAAAGGATTTGGCCACAGGTCAATATTTCAGTTTTGTTCAATTAATACAACAAAATGCTTACTCCAGACATGTAATTAGAGAAAAAGTTATAAAATGTGTACTGGCAACTGATACTAGTGATAGAGTGAGCAGTCAACACACACACAAATTATGCCTTAGAACTAGACAGCCAGCTCACCCAAACAAGATGGCAGTGGTGCCACAGGTCATGATCCCAGCAGTCAGCATGAAGTGAGGCCCGATGACCCCCAGCTGCAACAGGACAGAGGGATGCAGTAGGGAGTTTGAAACAAAGATGCCTGACCACTGCAAAATTGGGACAACTGGTCTGAAACAAAGATGCCTGACCACTGCAAACTTGGGACAACTGGTCTGAAACAAAGATGTCTGACCACTGCAAACTTGGGATGACTGGTCTGAAACAAAGATGCCTGACCACTGCAAAATTGGGACAACTGGTCTGAAACAAAGATGTCTGACCACTGCAAACTTGGGATGACTGGTCTGAAACATATCTCTGACAGGCCTTAAGTTTCAGTAAACATTCTGATGACAGTCAGTATTTGGAACTCTATTTTGACAGGCACATTTCGAACAGCCAATAAGTTTAGAATACTAGTCCGATAGCCAATATCCTGAATACTTGTTCTGACAGAGTTCTGACAGTTGTGATATTCAGGTAACTAGTCTGACAGCCAATGATCAGAATTTTTATTCGAACATTCAGATTTCTGACACCCATGAAGTTTTGGTAACTAGTCTGACACCCAGTTACTGGAATACTCATACTGATGGATTTCCAGCAGCCATGAAGTTTGGGTAATTACCAAATTTTTCAGACTACAAGGTGCTTCTTTATGTAAGGTGCACCCTCTCTTCTTGTGGGGAAAAAACCCCAAACTTTTCAGTCCTGTACAGTCCTCTCCAATTAGCTGCCACTGTCATAAATGATAATGTTATGTCAATTCACCTTGTCGTTCTCTACAAGCCTCCTCCTTCAAAGAAAAATTGATTGTTGCAACATTTTGGTGTGGCCATCCAAGAGTGGGGGAGCACATACTGGATCGGGTGGTAAGCAAAGCTGACCACAACAAGATATTCAACTGCTAAGTGGTGGACAAGGTGCTCTCTGATCACTGTGTCATCTTTGTGAAGGTTCCACTTCAGTAACATTCACATGACCTGTGGCATCCCCGAAAGGTCAATTCTTGGACAGATCCTGTACTCTCTCTACACCAAAGAAGTGACCATGATCACAGACATGCATCGGATGCAACATCATCTTTTCTTTCTGCTGTTGAAACGATGGTACATCCTCAAAAAGAAGACTATTGATTGTCCCACAAACAAGGTTACGGAGCTTCGGTGACCGCTCCTTCAGCGTTGTTGGACCGAGACTCTGGAACCAACTTCCTGAGGGTCTGAGGGTTAGTCCATCCTTGGCCGCATTTAAAACTGGCCTCAACACTTTTTATTTCGTCTTGTCGCGCCATGAGCATGTTTATCGTGATAATGGCGCAGTAAAAATGAAAATACATACATACATACATTCATTCTGTATCTGCATCTTGCCCAATAGCATGTACCAAAGTGAAGTCAGTGGTGGAAAACTGCTGCATTGATCTCAAAAACTGAAGAGAAAAAGCAAACTCGGGGAAAACAGAAGTAATTGGCTGAGGAATAAAAATAAAATTTGCTGACAATAAGTGACAAGGATATAACAATGGGTGATGCCAGAGTGAAATCATCTGAGTGAATTGGATATATTAGAAAGACATTTTGACCAACATCTCTCTCTTGAACCCCATATTCCTCAAGTGATTTAGTCGGCTCACTGGTACTTCCGATGCATTCGGAGCATCAGGCATTGTTTGACAGAGAAGAGTGCTGCAACCCTTGTTTCTCTAGTACTGTCACAGTTGGACTACTGCACACAGCCTGTTTGCTGGAATGACTGTGTCAGCTGGAGAAACTTGGTCTGCAAAATATCCGACTGCGACGAGTGAATCGCTCTCCATGGAAGGCAAACATCTCTCCAATTTTTCAGTTGCTTCACTGGCTCCCAGTTCATCACTGGATTGAACACAAATGCTTGTGCACTGTGTTTAAGTGTGTTTCTGGTGCTGCTCCACAATAAATGTCAGACATTGTAAAAGATTACACACAATTCATAGACTTGCGGTCATCAGAAAAGCTTCTCTTGTGTGTTCTGCAATGAAACTTGAAGAGAATGGGTGTAGATCCTTCTCTTTCATCATTCCACGACTCTAGAATAATTCCAGGAGGACTGAAAAAATCAGAGGCTTGCCAGTTTTAAGAAGAGTTTTTTTTAATCACCATGTATTCCAGCTATAAGGTTAGTGCCTTGAGCATACCTCAGCATGAGAATGGTGCATACTAAGAATACGTGCATACAGAATTCTCAGATTACCTCCCCTGTAATCACAATCACTGTGTTCAGATAACTGATCTGTCAGCCAGTGGCCTAATACTTACACATACTGCATTCTGACAGCCATGAAGGTTGGGTAACTAGTCTGACAGCCAGTGGCCTAATACTTACACATACTGCATTCTGACAGCCATGAAGGTTGGGTAACTAGTCTGACATCCAGTGGCCTAATACTTACACATACTGCATTCTGACAGCCAATGGCCTAATACTTACTCATACTGCATTCTGACAGCCAATGGCCTAATACTTACACATACTGCATTCTGACAGCCATGAAGGTTGGGTAACTAGTCTGACATCCAGTGGCCTAATACTTACACATACTGCATTCTGACAGCCATGAAGGTTGGGTAACTAGTCTGACATCCACTGATGATCCAGTTGCCTAATACTTACACATACTGCATTCTGACAGCCAGTGGCCTAATGCTTACACATACTGCATTCTGACAGCCATGAAGGTTGGGTAACTAGTCTGACATCCAGTGGCCTAATACTTACACATACTGCATTCTGACAGCCAGTGGCCTAATACTTACACATACTGCATTCTGACAGCCATGAAGGTTGGGTAACTAGTCTGACATCCAGCGGCCTAATACTTACACATACTGCATTCTGACAGCCATGAAGGTTGGGTAACTAGTCTGACATCCAGTGGCCTAATACTTACACATACTGCATTCTGACAGCCAGTGGCCTAATGCTTACACATACTGCATTCTGACAGCCATGAAGGTTGGGTAACTAGTCTGACATCCAGTGGCCTAATACTTACACATACTGCATTCTGACAGCCAGTGGCCTAATACTTACACATACTGCATTCTGACAGCCATGAAGGTTGGGTAACTAGTCTGACATCCAGCGGCCTAATACTTACACATACTGCATTCTGACAGCCAGTGGCCTAATACTTACACATACTGCATTCTGACAGCCAGTGGCCTAATACTTACACATACTGCATTCTGACAGCCATGAAAGCTGGGTAACTAGTCTGACATCCAGTGGCCTAATACTTACACATACTGCATTCTGACAGCCATGAAAGCTGGGTAACTAGTCTGACAGCCAGTGGCCTAATACTTACACATACTGCATTCTGACAGCCATGAAGGTTGGGTAACTAGTCTGATATCCAGTGGCCTAATACTTACATACACTGCATTCTGGCAGCCAGTGGCCTAATACTTATACATACTGCATTCTGACAGCCATGAAGGTTGGGTAACTAGTCTGACATCCAGTGGCCTAATACTTACACATACTGCATTCTGACAGCCAGTGGCCTAATACTTACACATACTGCATTCTGACAGCCATGAAAGCTGGGTAACTAGTCTGACATCCAGAGGCCTAATACTTACACATACTGCATTCTGACAGCCATGAAAGCTGGGTAACTAGTCTGACATCCAGAGGCCTAATACTTACACATACTGCATTCTGACAGCCATGAAAGCTGGCTAACTAGTCTGACATCCAGAGGCCTAATACTTATACATACTGCATTCTGACAGCCATGAAGGTTAGGTAACTGATCTGACAGCCAGTAGCAGGAGTATTTGGTTAATGGGGAGATAAGTGACAGACAGCCAAGAACTGCACTTGGACAACCAGTGCGCACTAATGTATGCCAATAACAGCCATATGGTTCTTTCTTCACTAACTGTCCACTATTACACAAGACACAAATATTGTTTAAATGCTGATGGTGTAGGCAAATAAGCCTAATTTTGGCTATTGCCTTAATTTTGTGTTCGTTCCTAAAATTAAGACTCGACATCTCATGATAGACATACATACATCCTTCATGGTGTAAATATCCTTGTTACACCAAAAAAAAAATCAAGTAAGAATGACTTTTTAATGTAAGTTGCTTCATCAAAAAAAATCTGGATCTTTTAATATATTGCAACAATTGTTACAGACTGGTAAAAAATTCAGTGGTCTCAGAAATGCTTTATTTGCCTAGGTATCTCCTCTGTACTTCTCTTTTCTTCAGGACTTACAAAGTTGCCGTAGACTGGAGACGAGATGAAGATGACGAGCTCAAAAGTGCTGAAGATGAAGCCAACCACACTCTGACTGGCGCCTTTGGAGTGAGCCTGCAGGAAGAAAATAATTCATGCTGTTTGATCAAGCATTGCTGCATTAAAATAAAAATAATATAAAATAATTCTAGAGTCTGGAGGTGGGGGGGAATGTTACCCGGGGTTCAAATTTCCCCTCGCAATGAGCTGAGAGATGTAGTTCATGTTCTCTGTGTCTGGTGCACTCTTTGTTTTGTAGTTTTGCTTTGCATTGAATTGTCACCACCAATCAAACATGACCAAGTACTCTTTCTATTCTATACACAGCACACAAAGCTCCTGTTTCTGGACAAAGATATATATCCTGACGAAACAAAAGGCTTGCAAACCACGGCTGTCATTCAATGCTTCGGTCCGCCCAAAGGAACAGCGGTGGGGGATGAGAAATTTGCCATCAGCAACACAGGACACTGTGAGGACATCATTGATGAACAATTGGAGCCATGTGTGAGGTCCTGTCAATAGAGTACAGCCTGGCCAAGTCTGTGAAATTCACTATACCAGTAGTGCACTTGTGATTGTTTGTACTGAGCTAGAACAAGTAGAAGAGTGAGGGGTGAACACACAGATCTAGAAACAATCATTTTGGCATGCTGAAATCAATTTTCAGAGTAGTTGTGTCAATGTTTCTTGGATTATATGCTGCTTACAACTCATATGAATAGCTTGAAAGCTTTTTTTTCTTCTTTTATTATTTTTTTCCCCCCAATTGTTTGTTTGAACTGATGATTGATGATGAAGATGATGATTGAGGATAATGATGATTGATGTTGATTAATGAAAACTGCAATGTGTACCTTACCTTTTTTCACTCCTCTGTTTTTCTTTTTTTTGGTAAATAAACTTCTTTTTTTTTTAAAGGCTTGAAAGCAGTAACTGGGGGGAGGTGTGGATTAAAAAAATCTACAGTTGTAAGTTCCATGAATGGATATTTTAGATGGATATATTTCAGATGGATATTTCAGATGGACAAGCAGAATCTCAGGAGAACAGGAAGTGTAGCACTGTCTGGCATTTTGTGTCAGTCTGGACACACAAGATGACAACTACAGCACTGGTTAGACACCCCAACTACCATTGTCATCACTTCTGCTAAGAAGACTACTACAGCATTCTCTATCATTACTGTCACTTCCTCTACTGTGTAACTCATCACCATCCTGCTCAGCACTGCCAGATAAAATGGATGACTCACCTCTGCAGGGAAGAATGGTGAAAGCACACCAAAGCAGGCACAGGCACAGAAGTTGATCAGGGCCATCATGAAAATGGTCATCTTCTCCCGTCGGTTCAGACCACTGAACGAGAAGGAGTTACTGCTGGTCTTGGCATCTTTCTCTGTATCCACATCTTGCTTGTCCTCCCCAGGACTCTGAGTGTTAATGCTTTGGGGGGAGGAGGTCAGTATGGGGGTGGTCTCTGTAGTGCTTCCTGGCATCATGTCTGCTGCAGATCTCAATTCTGTTAACAGACACCAATGCTGACTGAAGGCAGGTCAATGATGAACAGGAGCAGAAATCAAACTGGAATAAGAGTGGTAACGAAATGAAAACCACTCAGGAGACCCAAGAATAGGAGGGGAAAAGTGAGAGGGAGAGAAGGCAGGGCTGGCACACTGGAGCAGTGGTGGTGAAGTAGCGAGAAAAAACACTACAGCAGCAATGGGAGTAGGCAGGGAGATGAATGCTGGCACAACAGTGAGCAAGGTGTCTCCACACACTTTTCTCATGACGTACCCCACACAAGAACTGTCGGCTGGAACCAACCTATTTCATTCCGTCCATCCTCCCTGCATATGGCAAGCAGAGTGGAAAATGGATTCTAACAGGTGTTGAGCACAGATGGACGGAGTTGCATAAGGTCCTTGAAACTTTACGATAGCGAGTGTGATGCCTCTTGCACCACTGTGGTGTGACTGGAAAGCCAATTCCTGCTGTGTCTCGTGGCCCTCACAACCAGACAGGTATTCATGATTAATGCATTGACAGGTGTTGCTTCTGACAAGCACTGTATTCATCCTCAAGATGCCCAGAAATGAGGGCAAGTACAAGGGAAATAGAGACAATTTGATTTTACTCATCTCAGACCTGGTGATCTGACCTTACAGATCCTGCAATGGCTAGTGGGCTATGTAAAACTAGCTAAGGACAAAGAAAAAAAAGTTGTGGTTATTTGTGTGTGTGTGTGTGTGTGTGTGTGTGTGTGTGTGTGTGTGTGTGTGTGTGTGTGTGTGTGAAATCGATGATAATCAATAAATCAAGTGCTGTTCCTTCTTCTCTGCCTTATGAGCACTTAGAGAAGCCACAAAAACTGTTTTGTGTAAGTTTAGGCTGACCTACCAACCCTTTTTGACTCACATGCGAAGCAAAAGTGAGTCTATGTACTGAGCCGTGTCGTCCGTCCGTCCGGGCGTCCGAGCGTCCGGGCGTCCGTCCGGGCGTCCGTAAAAAACTTAAACGTTGGATTTTTCTCGGAGACTATTAAGTCTATCAACACCAAATGTGGCATGATGGTGTATGATGACAAGGCCTCAAAAAACATACATAGTGACTTGACCTTGCTTCAAGGTCAAGGTCACAGGAGCCATAAATGTGGTCTCAAAAACAGTCATTTTTCACATTTTCCCAATTTTCTCCCATGTTATTGAGAATGGCGACATTAGCTACAAGTGGTATATAGGTCAAAGCAAGCCCTATCTTTTGATACCAGTTTGGTTGACCTTGCTTCAAGGTCAAGGTCACAGGAGCTCTTCAAAGTTGGATTGTATACATATTTTGAAGTGACCTTGACCCTGAACTATGGAAGATAACTGTTTCAAACTTAATAATTATGTGGGGCACATGTTATACTTTCATCATGAGACACATTTGGTCACATATCATCAAGGTCAAGGTCACTTTGACCCTTATGAAATGTGACCAAAATGGGGTAGTGAACCACTAAAAGTGACTATATCTCATGGTAGAAAGTGCCAATAAGCACCATTGTGCTTCCTATGTCTTGAATTAAGAGCTTTGTGTTGCATGACCTTGGATGACCTTGACCTTGGGTCAAGGTCACGTTTTTTTGGTAGGAAAAAAATGTGTAAATCATTTCTTAGTGTATGATGTCATTGCTAGGTTTAGTTGTTTGACCTTGACCTTGAAGGTCACCTGAAGGTCAAGGTCATATAAAGGTCAAGGTCAAGCATGTGAGTCGTATGGGCTTTGCCCTTCTTGTTTGTTGTTGCCATGTTACCATAACCACAGCTAATTCATCCTTTGGCCTCTCACTTCATTCATTCTCACAAATGATATTCAGCAAACGGGTGACATTTCTTCATCAGATTGTTGGTCAGCCTCCACTTGAAAGCAAAGCATAATTTACTAAACCATGTGGGCCTTGCACTGCTGATGCAAACATCAAATGGAGTTACCAAATGGGAAACCATTTCATTGTATTCCCCCATGCAGCAGCAGGTACACAAATTTCCTTGCATGACAGGTCACTGCACAGTGCTGAGGTCTGCTTTAACCCTAAATGTGCTATAGGGTTGACATAAACTTGACATTTCTGCTGTTACTCTGGCTCTGAATCCTGTGTTCTATCATGCACTGCTCCAGCTGGCTCTGAATCCTGTGTTCCAGCAAGCACTGCTCCGGCTGGCAATGAAACCTGTGTTCCAGCAAGCACTGCTCCGGCTGGCCATGAAACCTGTGTTCCATCATGCACTGCTCCAGCTGGCCCTGAAACCTGTGTTCCAGCAAGCACTCCTCTGGCTGGCCCTGAAACCTGTGTTCCAGCAAGCACTGCTCCAGCTGGCCCTGAAACCTGTGTTCCAGCAAGCACTGCTCCGGCTGGCCATGAAACCTGTGTTCCATCATGCACTGCTCTGGCTGGCCCTGAAACCTGTGTTCCATCATGCACTGTTCCAGCTGGCCCTGAAACCTGTGTTCCAGCAAGCACTGCTCCAGCTGGCTCGGAGACCTGTGTTCCAGCAAGCACTGCTCCAGCTGGCTCTGAGACCTGTGTTCTATCATGCACTGCTCCGGCTGGCCCTGAAACATGTTTTCCATCATGCACTGCTCCGGCTGGCCCTGAAACCTGTGTTCCATCATGCACTGCTCCGGCTGGCTCTAAAACCTGTGTTCCATCATGCACTGCTCTGGCTGGCTCTAAAACCTGTGTTCCATCATGCACTGCTCCAGCTGGCTCTAAAACCTGTGTTCCATCATGCACTGCTCCAGCTGGCTCTAAAACCTGTGTTCCATCATGCACTGCTCTGGCTGGCTCTAAAACCTGTGTTCCATCATGCACTGCTCCAGCTGGCTCTAAAACCTGTGTTCCATCATGCACTGCTCCAGCTGGCTCTAAAACCTGTGTTCCATCATGCACTGCTCTGGCTGGCTCTAAAACCTGTGTTCCATCATGCACTGCTCCAGCTGGCTCTAAAACCTGTGTTCCATCATGCACTGCTCCAGCTGGCTCTAAAAAAAACACTGTGTTCCATCATGCACTGCTCCAGCTGGCTCTGAAACCTGTGTTCCATCATGCACTGCTCCAGCTGACCCTGAGACCTGTGTTTCAGGAAGCACTGCTCCATCTGAAAACTCCAACAGTTCTCAAAAGAAAATGTTCAGTCAGAGCAGCTGCTGAATGGGAAACAGAAACCACCCACATTTCAACCCTGCAACAATTCTAGGGTTAATCACACATCCCAGTGTGATAATGATTTGAAATTTCAAGCTATGGTGTGCAAAACAAAAGGTTGGTGGCAACACATGGTAGCAATTTATTAAACAATCAATAGGGAAATCTCTCTGACTGGCAAAGACTTGTTGCATTTGTACTCATTTCCAGGTCCAGGACTGCTTGGATTTCTCAAAGTTCTTCTCTCATCATCTGCCTGTGGCTGGAACCTGGCTTGCCTGCATAAAACTGACCTTCCAAACAACACTCCAAGTTTCCAATGCACACACCTCGCCAATAGCGAAAGCCTGCCAATGCTTGTTGAGTTCTCAGATTGTCATGCATTGCACTGTGCAGTCTGTAGCCACGATCTAATGCTGTGTTCTTACCTTGATAAGAAGGCATTGAGTAAACATGGAGTAAATGAGACAGAATATGTTTGAGTGAGAGATGGAAAGCTGTACAGATAGGTCTACTGACATCCACACATAATAAAGTTTATGAAACATGCTACATTAAACTGTATGCAAAGGCCAGGCAGACTAGGATGGGTTGGCTCCAGCCCCAGTCAACAAGTGAGAACAGAAGTTGCTGCATCAAGCAGATGTATCTGGATCAACCAGTATTTGTCCACCTGAATGACGATGACATTAAGTTCATAACGCTCTCACTCATGGAGTTCGTACACTAATGCCCAAATCCTGCAAAAAGGTGTGAATGCCCAATAAAACTCGCATATGGCCAAGTCAGTTATAACTACAAAACATCTGAGATGCAGAACTGACAGCTTTGTCCGTATCAACAACAGACAAGGTACATATTGTTATAGCAGTGAGAAAAGCTAAACGACGTTCCGAATGTCGCAAATGGGGAGAAACGTCATGACCCGAAACAACTGTCACATGTGACACTGCAATGGTCTACACACATGAGCCCACCGTCTACTCCACAGTAGTCCGTCTGCAGTAATGACTACGGAAAGCGACGCACACCCTGAACTCGCCGACTGACCTCAAAGAGCAGCGATCTGTCTTCCACCAGCACTTTCACGTCACGACGATCAGCTCCGTGTGAGAAAGTAGGACAATTCACACATTTCTCTGCTCTCTCGGTCGGTCGGCGCACGTGTTCACTAGTCAGCCAATGCTTTTCGGGACTGATGGAGCGTTAACGGTTAAGTCCGCCAGTCGTGATCTGTTATATAGTGTTAACTTTCTCAATTGCAAGTAAAACACCGTCACGCCGTGGTCGCATTTCCCCCGCCTGCGATAGTATACTCTGGTTGCACCACCCAATGCAAGGGAAACGTTACTCGCAACAAACGCGAACTCTTTAAAGCGAAAAGAGCACAGCCGTGCATTCTTCCGCCGAGAGTGCGAGAAGTAGCAGAAAGTTTACCCCTACCTCGAACTCATCAACGATACCTTATGATACTGTTCCTCTAGCTTGAGGCGGGCAAGCCTTCTCATGAAGGAGTAGACCAACTGGAGTTGCTGGACGAACTCGCTAGAGTCTGTTTCAGGTAAAGATATTGGTACTCTCGCATTACAACCAACGTGAGATGCTTTGTTTTGGTTTTCGCACTGTCTGACTAAGCAGAGCTTTAAGCTCATAGTCGTGGTCGGGGGAAGAAAAAAAAATCTGCATGATTATCAAAGCATTCATGCATAAACCTGGTAAAGCTGGCATTTTGAAATAAACAGATCAGACTAGACTTTCATACCCATCTTGAAATTTGAAAGGGTGGTTGCGAAGATATATGTGGCTCGGCTAAATTCTCTTGCATGGACTGGAGTTTCGTCATTGACAAGTTGAATACCTATGTTCAAAAAAAGGTAAATCACACATTACGTACATCGATGATAACTACTGACGATTCCTTTGTATACTGAAGCAAACTCAGTAAACAAAAGTGTATATCAAACCTAGCTGCAATCAAGATTAATACATACATGGATAATTACGATTCCTGTATATGAAACTTGAAAGGTGGAACAAACCCTGTCAACCGAAGTTCATGTGAGACGTAGAGCAATTAAGTATAATAATCAGCACATGGATGTTAAGTATGGGTCAATGCTTTAAATGAATGGTGGAGCAAATTGTCGACATTAGTTCGAATCAAACCTAGCTTTAATCAAGGAAGCTATTTATGCAGTGAAGCTGTGTTTGGTTTGTGTCATGCATCAGGTCAGACGCTGTGACCTGATAACACTGGATTAGTGCAGATTGCGTCATGCCATGCTTGGTTGAACTGTCCCCCCCCCCCCCCCCCCCCCCCCCCCAAATCAATCAAGCAACTGGTGTTACATTGAATATATATGCAACAACTGAAGTAGAATATACTAGTGAAGACATGATAGGAAACTGCTTTGAGTTAGCATCCTTGATGCATTCCACTGTGTGTTCTAGACCTTGCATAGTGTTCTGGACTTTGTATTCCATAGGTCCATGCATTCCAGACCGCACATTTCATTGATGAATTTGTTACAGAACTCGCATTTCACAAACCTCATTGTCTAGACCTCACATTTACAAGCTGACATTTCACAGGGGTCGGTGTATACTGGACCTTACATGTCAGAGCCACGCATTTCACAGTCAGTGGTGTGTTCTACACCTCACATTTTTTACTTATAATATAGCTTCACATATTTCACCGTTATCACTGTACATTGGACCTCACATGTAAAGAGCCATGCATTTCACAGTCATTGGTGTGTTCTACACCTCACATTTTACAGCCTCACATTTCACAGTTATCAGCTACACATTTCATCAGTCATTATGTCACTAGTTAGGTGAATTGTACTAGACTCCACTTTTGCGGAGAGTTCTAATAACTTGGTGGAAGTGGGTGTTTCTTAACGTTGTGGCCTTATATAGCCTACAAGGAGGAGGGGGAGGAGGGGGAGGAAGAGGGGAGGAGGGGGAGGAGGGGGAGGGGGAGGAAGAAGGGAGGAGGGGGAGGAGGACGGGGGGAGGAGGAGGACGGGGGGGAGGAGGACGGGGAGGGGGAGGGGGAGAGGACGGGGAGGAGGAGGAGGAGGAGGACGGAGGGGGGGAGGGGAGGAGGAGGGGAGAGGGATGGGGGAGGGGAGGAGGAGGAGGAGGGGGAGGAGGACGGGGGGGGGCAGGAAGAGGGGAGGAGGGGGGAGGGGGAGGAAGAAGGGAGGAGGGGGGAGGAGGACGGGGGGGGGGGAGGACGGGGGGAGGGGGGGGAGGAGGAGGGGGAGGGGGAGGAGGACGGGGGGGGAGGAGGGGGAGGAGGACGGGGGAGGGAGGAGGAGGAGGAGGGGGGAGGAGGAGGGAGGGGGAGGAGGAGGGGGAGGAGGAGGAGGAGGGGGAGGAGGAGGAGGGGAGGAGGAGGAGGAGGGAGGAGGAGGAGGAGGAGGAGGGGAGGAGGAGGGGGAGGAGGAGGAGGGGGAGGAGGAGGAGGAGGAGGAGGAGGAGGAATGTTGAATGCATGAATAGGTCGTGCATTGCAAAATTGGAAATGCGGGTCAATGCAACTTCACGTGAAAGCACCTGTCAGTGGATTTCGTTGCGATATAACAACAATGTATTCCGCGCGTCAGCTATAAATAGACGTGCGCGAACTTGGAAGATCGGCGTGTAGATGACCTGCATTTCCATTTGTAAAAGATAAGCGCTTTAACGAGCTATTGATGCATTCAACATACAGCTTTGATAAATTAATGCTGAAATAACCGTTCAGCTGCAGACACCAAAACGTTAAATGTCCCCCGTCGCAAAAAGATAACCCAAGGACAGCGAGCTTTTTCCTACATCGGCCCTGTAACATGGAATAGCCTACCTTTCCCTGTCCGTCACTCTAATTCCATGTCCCAGTTCAAAACCTCCCTCAAGACACACCTGTTCCGGTCAGTCTTTCCTGACGAGCAGTGAAGGCGCCTCTTTTATGTTTCGTGTTTTGCCTGCTACTTAATTAATTGTATTGTATTTAATTGTTCTTTTTATTTCAATTGTATAGTATGTGAGTGTTAGAATGTTTTGTATGAGTGTAGACTTTATCATTGTACACGCCATGAGCTTGCTATTAGGGAAGGTATGTGCGTTATAAATAGTCTGTATTATTATTATTATTATTATTACAAGGCTGATACTGTGATAGGCCCTTAAACTCCAACCATCCATCCATCCATTCATCAGTCATGAATGTGTTCTAGACCTCACATTTTACAGCCTCAATGTCACGGCCTCACATTTCACAGCCACATATTTACAGTCATTGGTGTGTTCTAGACCTCACAATTTGCAGCTTCACATTTCACAGCCACACATTTCATCAGTCATGAATGTGTTCTAGACCTCACGTTTCACAGCCTCACATTTCACAGTCATCGGTGTGTTCTAGATCTCACATTCCACATACCTGTGTGCTCTAGACCTTCCATTTCACAGACCTGTGTGTTCTAAACCTTCCATTTCACAGACCTGTGTGTTCTAGACCTTCCATTTCACAGACCTGTGTGTTCTAGACCTTCCATTTCACAGACCTGTGTGTTCTAGACCTTCCATTTCACAGACCTGTGTGTACTAGACCTTCCATTTCACAGATCTGTGTGTTCTAGACCTTCCATTTCACAAACCTGTGTGTTCTAGACCTTCCATTTCACAGACCTGTATGTTCTACTTCTAGACCTTCCATTTCACAGAACTGTGTGTTCTAGACCTTCCATTTCACAGACCTTTGTACTCTAGACCTTCCATTTCACAGACCTGTGTATTCTAGACCACACATTCCGTAGACCTTCATGTTCCAGACCCTCCATTCCATAGACCTGCTTGTTCCAGACCTTACATTCCGTAGACCTTCATGTTCCAGACCCTCCATTCCATAGACCTGCTTGTTCCAGACCCTCCATTCCATAGACCTGCTTGTTCCAGACCTTACATTCCATAGACCTGCTTGTTCCAGACCTTACATTTCACAGATCTTCTCATTTACAAATTTTGCATGTCGCAGATCTCCTTCCTCATTGATTTATCTGTTCCAGATCTGACGACACTTCAGCCTGCCCACCATGATTGAGTCACGCAAGTGTGTTGTGCAAACACATGCATGCAGCGCCCTGGCTGTGATGCAGGAGCTGCGAATAGGGGGCCAGCTGTGTGATGTGGTGCTGCAGGTGGGAAAGCAGAGCTTTGCCGGACACCGCATTGTCCTGGCTGGCTGCAGTCCCTACCTGCGTGCCATGTTCACCAGCGGCATGCTGGAGACACAGCGGGACACGGTAGAGGTGAGTGGTGGGCGGAAGCTGGGTGGAGAGAGGGGTGAGAGAGAAGTAAAGTTGTACAGGAGAAGGAAGGGGAGCAGTGGAGGAGGAAAAAGGAGAGGTGAGAGAGGAAGGATGAGAGAGAAGTAAAACTAACAGGGAAAAGGTGAGCTGTGAGAGAGAGAGAGAGAGAGAGAGAGAGAGAGAGAGAGAGAGAGAGAGAGAGAGAGAGAAGAGAGAAGGGAGGGAGAGAGAGAGAGAGAGAGAGAGAGAGAGAGAGAGAGAGAGCTTCAATGAATGGTTTGGTTCATGTAAGGAGGAAGGTGAGGTTGGGGAGGAAGAAAGAGATGTGACAGAGGAGTAATGACAGAATAGCACAGGGAAAGATAAGTCTAGGTAGGAAGGAGAGAGAGGGAGTGGTACAGTTAGGGACAGGGGGAAACTGGGGTGGAGAGGAGGGAGGTGATGGATCATGGAGGGAGAGGGATGTGATGGAGGAGGGAGGTGATGGATCATGGAGGGAGAGGGATGTGATGGAGGAGGGAGAGAGGAACTTGAAGGAGGGAGAGAGGAACTTGGAGGAGGAGGTAGAGGGTATGGTGAGGTGAGGACTTCAGGTGAAAAAGAGAGAGGAAGGAGGGAAAGGGAAAAGAGAGAAGAGTCTAAGAGAAATGGGGTGGAGGGGGTGAGAGGGAGGAGGAAATGGAAGGAAGCCTCCTATTAGGTAGGGGCAGTCAAAATTTTATTTTTAAGTGAGAGTGTATGTTTTGTGATATTTTAAAAGAAGAACACAATACAAGCATAACACACAAAAAAGTAAGTGGATACCTTCATTAGTTCATGAGATATTGATATTTTAGTATACATGTTTTCGCACCTCCGATCACAAAATTGCCGAGGGGGCAACTTTCGGTCATCACATTTCATATAATATGTACAGGAGCAGTCTGGAACTTTCAGAAATGCCAAACATGTTTGTGTAGAATAAGTGTATTTTTTTTCAGCCAGTCTAGTTTCATATTTTGGGAGAAAAAGAGCCTCAAAAATGACAAAAACACGAATTTGTTAAGCGGAACAACAGGAAAAAGTACATTTTTTGTCACTTTAATGCCAATAATTCAGAAACTATTAAAGATACAACCACCAATTTTGGTGTATAGACAGATTACAATGTAAGCTTTGTAGAGAGTGCAATGTTTGAAAAAATCACACACAAGTATGTACAAATTCTCCATGATCTTCAGTGGAAACGACGGAAATTTAGGGGAAAACCACATTTCAGATTGCAATATTTCAGAAACTATTGGGAATACAGCCATGATTTTTGGTGTGTAGATTAGTTATACTGTTATCTTCACACATATGGGTTAAATCAAGGAAGATATTTACAAATACTGTTAACAGTTCTATGTTCTAAACAAAATTCTTGCAAAGCGCACAGTGGGACAAGTTGCGATTGTCAAATTCATAACCCTACTTCAAAGTCATTCAAAGACTCAAACAAAATTGTCAATCAAGTGCTGCTTAAAACTGGTGTACATGGCAGGCAGGTTTGCTGGAGATTCCACTGTGAATGATTTGCCAGAAGAAGAATATGGTGCAAGTGCAACATGTGTAACAAACAAAATATGCTCATATCAATTATCAATTATTTACTGATTTATGACTGAAACCACACATGACACAGGGCTGTTTACTTTTACTAGTTTTACTTTCACAGTTTCAGTCAGTCTTTTATTTGACTCAAATTAGTATGATAGACCATAAAACTTGGATAAACTGGGAAAAAAACAATGATGAATTAATGGATGGTGTTCGGAACGCGAGGCCTAGCGTTTCAGCAAAGGAGCAAATATTCCTTACATCCTTATTTAATCCTTAAGAAAACAACAGCAGACTGCAGAGAATTAAAAACTATCGAAGTAGTGATTGAAGATTAGTTTGACTTTGAAATAAATATATCACATGTATGGCGAAAGGTAAAAAAACCACCCCATTTCACAACTCGGAGTGAAATGTTGATCAACAGCGAAGTCATTGCAAGCGAGGTGCGGCGAGGCACCTCTATTATATATAAGTATATTAATCCATGTACGTCCATCGCAATCCATGAGAAAACACGTTAATATCCGGCATAGAATGATTCAGAAATGACTCAAATTTGATCTAGGCACAGCAGCAGCAACTGTTTCCTAAAGAAACAAATTAAATCAGCGCGCGAGTGCACAGAGCATTGAAACGAAATCGTCCGCTAAGCGGCTAATATGGTCAACACGTGGGTCTAAAATAAGCGACGTATTTTCACAATTACAAATGAATTTAGCAAATAATACTGCCAAAAGTGATTACCTAAGGATAAATATGACCAATATGGCTCTGATTTTCGTCACAAAAGATGTAGATTTATCTTCGCCGCTAGCGACAGAAAGCACTGCGTCCGCCATGATAGCCGGTCGAAGCGAGTCTGCCGAAGTGCTTACAAAGCTCTCTTCTCATTGGCTGCGCTCCTCTCGTCTGACTACTACGATGGCATGGGTTATACGGTTGGAATCGCAGATGAATGAGCTTTCAGGCGCATCCTTTATGTGGTCAATCGGTTCAGCGGTTCAAAAGTTACACGGGTTTAAAGATTACCACTATAAAAGAAATTATTTAATTAAAAAAACTAAATAACGCATGAAAAAAATACATTTACCAGTGTAAACTACGGACTATATTCCGCTAATGTAGATCAAATCTGTTGATAAAGATGAAATAGTGCGTGTTTACTTCACCTCCGAAGTCGAGTGGTGATTTCGGCCAAGTTGACTAACGCAAAATGGATGCCG
>JAWQFJ010003007.1:32500-35205 GCA_034096865.1 Theodoxus fluviatilis
GTCCAGATTGTCTTGCTCTCTCCCACCATGGTTGCATTCGTCTCTCTCCACATTCGGGCTCTACCCCCCTCCCTCCAGCTCAGCCCCTATATATCTGGTCCCATATGGTCTCTCAGCAGCCCGTCTCGGTCGCCACTCCTTCATGTGTCGTTTCTTCCCTCTGTTCAGCTCATCAGCGTCTTCCTTTCCCTCGATGATTCTGAGGTCTAGACCTGCTCCCCCTATCTGAGGCGTCTGGTCATATATCTCTCGTGGGTCGTTCGTACTGTCTGCTCGTCGAAAAAAAACCATCGACCCTTCCCCTCGTCTCTTCACAGTCCGGTCGCAGACGTTGCTACTATCGCGTCTCCTGCAGGACAGTCCTCGTCCCAGCTTCAAGCACTCGATGTCTCCCCCGGACTCAGCATGCTCATCTCCAGTCTCGTATTTCGTCTCTAATTCCACTTCCCCCCCCCCTCCGCTCAGGACTACCCTCCTAACCTACGTCCCTCTCATGACCTTCAGAACATCTTCTCCGTGTTCTGCGGTCACTGGTGCTTCCTGTCTCACGGCGCTCTGTTTCTCTCGTCGTGTCAGTCCAACCTCCCCATTCTCTCAGTCTTTATCTCTTTCCCTCCCAGTGATCCATGTTGCGCCATTATCAGTGTCGTTCTCTTTTCTCATCGTGGGTTGTCTCAATCTCTGTTGTCCTCTGATACTCGTCGTGCTTATATTCATGTTTCTCTTTCTCCCTGAGTATGTTGCTTGTGTTCGTTAGTTGACTCTTCTTGTTGTCTGCGGTCTCTCAGTCTCTCTTTAATGTCCCTGTCTCTCTCATTTGAGTCTACTCCTCGGCTCTTTCTTCGAATTTTCCTCGTAACCTCTCTCTCTCGTCTAGCATTCCTACCTCTCGCGTCGGATGATCCCCTTCTCTCCTCTGACGCCTCTTGCTCCGTGGTGGATATGGGCCTCACTTTACCCTTCAGTCATTGGTATTAATCCTCCCACTCTCCCATCCTTCTCTCTCTTTTCCTGTCTGAAATGTCTCTTTCTGTTTCTCATCTCATATTTCTCTCAAATCCCATGTCCATTTCTCTTTTCTACCTGGTCGTCTTAGCTTCTTCTGCTCCTTATCCCCCTCTCTTCCCTTCTCAAAGGATCACCTTGTTGCTGCTCTTTCTATACCATATACTGCAGTTTTTTCCTCTTACAGGGAATCTCTGTCTTGGGTGGGTTGTTCATTTCGTGTCGTATTATCTTGCTATCCCCCCTCCTCTCTTCTCTCTCTTCGCTCTTCGCTGTCCTTCACTCTCGTCATCAGGTGTGTATTTCAACTCGCCTGGCCGAAGTGTCCTCTCTCCTCTCTCCCCTCCTCGTGCTCCTCGTTCCACGTTCTTCTTTCCTTACCAAATGCACTCTAACTCCCCCCCCTCCCCTGGGCTCTCTTGGATGTACCGTCCTTTCCATTGATTGGCTGTCCATTCCATTTCTTCCCTCTATTCTCTGGTCCTCAGCCCTCTCTTCCTCTCTCTGCCTCATTCTCTCGCTTCCTCTCTCACGTGGATCTTCACTTCGATTCCTTGTGGCGATTCGTCGTTGAATCCCTCTCTCATCACTTGCTCTCTTCTATCTTATTCCTTAGGACGGAGGTAACGATTACTCCCCTCTTCTCCTTGCTTTGTGTCGTGCTCTCTCTCCCTGCACGGATATTCTAATATTTCTCCACACTGTGATTCACATTTCGTACCTCTCAACTTCTATTACTCATTTTCCTGCCACTGCTCTTCTCCCTCCCTCTGTCATTAGCATTGATCCTTCTTTCCTTTCGTCCTTACATCCCACTCATCTATCTCTGTCTTACCTCCCCTCTCTTCTCACTCTCGGCTCTTCCTGTCTCGTCGGTCTTACCTAGTCTCCGTCTCATTTCCATATTTACTTGGTTATAATCTCGTCCTCCATTTCAATCTACCCTCTCGGGTTCTTTGTTGTGGGGGGTCCTGAGGTCTGTGTAGCTGTGTGAACTCATTTCTATGTGGTGGTTTGTGTTCTGGTAAGTCTGTTCTTCTCTCTCTGGGTTAGTGGGCTTGCTCTTGTTGTTTCTTTGGTCTTTTTTGCTTCGTACTTTGTGGGTGTCTTCCTTGCTTGGATCTGGTTGGTTGTGCGCTTGTTCGGTGTTTTTTGGGCTTTTCTCCTGTGGGGTTGTAGTGGTGGTACCTGATTTTTTTTTTTCCCCGTCTGGTCTTTCTGCTCTTGCTCTGTCTCTGTTGTGTCCTGTGGTTCTGTTTTGGTTGGGCTCTGTGCTCTCTATGTTTCTCTGTGGTGGTATGTCGTTGGGGCTGGGGTGTCTGCTCTTCTGGTTGTGGGGGGTGGCTCTGACGTCTGTGTTTGGGTTCTGGAGTCTGTACTGCCATCTGGCTCTGGTTGTGTCTCTTGGGTTGGGGTGGAGAGGCTGGGGGGGTCGTGCTCTTTGCTGACTGGGGGTCTCTGGGTGTATGGTTGGGTTGCGCTGGGTGGTCTCTGGGGTGGCTGTGGCCTGATGCCTGGTGCTCTGTTTGACCTGAGTTGGAGTCTTCCTGAGTAGTGTGTGGGGATCTGGTGGGAAGGGGGGGTGGTGGGGGGAGGGTCTGGTGTTTTTTCTACGCTCTGATGGGAGTGGTGGACCTCTGTTGGTGACATGGTCTCTGCGTGCTGGTTGGTCTGGGTGGTTTGTGGGTGAGATCTGGGTC
>JAWQFJ010003007.1:40215-45416 GCA_034096865.1 Theodoxus fluviatilis
CAGTGTGGCAGTGTGGGATGTAGGGTGGGTGTGTATACACCATGCAGTGTGGCAGTGTGGGATGTAGAGTGAGTGTGTATACACCATGCAGTGTGGCAGTGTGGGATGTAGAGTGAGTGTGTATACACCATGCAGTGTGGCAGTGTGGGATGTAGGGTGGGTGTGTATACACCATGCAGTGTGGTAGTGGGGATGTAGAGTGGGTGTGTATACACCATGCAGTGTGGCAGTGTGGGATGTAGAGTGAGTGTGTATACACCATGCAGTGTGGCAGTGTGGGATGTAGGGTGGGTGTGTATACACCATGCAGTGTGGGATGTAGGGTGGGTGTGTATACACCATGCAGTGTGGCAGTGTGGGATGTAGGGAGGGTGTGTATACACCATGTAGTGTGGCAGTGTGGGATGTAGAGTGGGTGTGTATACACCATGCAGTGTGGCAGTGTGGGATGTAGGGTGGGTGTGTATACACCATGCAGTGTGGCAGTGTGGGATGTAGGGAGGGTGTGTATACACCATGTAGTGTGGCAGTGTGGGATGTAGAGTGGGTGTGTATACACCATGCAGTGTGGCAGTGTGTGATGTAGAGTGGGTGTGTATACACCATGCAGTGTGGCAGTGTGGGATGTAGGGTGGGTGTGTATACACCATGCAGTGTGGCAGTGTGGGATGTAGCGTGGGTGTGTATACACCATGCAGTGTGGCAGTGTGGGATGTAGGGTGGGTGTGTATACACCATGCAGTGTGGCAGTGTGGAATGTAGGGTGGGTGTGTATACACCATGCAGTGTGGCAGTGTGGGATGTAGGGTGGGTGTGTATACACCATGCAGTGTGGCAGTGTGGGATGTAGAGTGGGTGTGTATACACCATGCAGTGTGGCAGTGTGGAATCTAGAGTGGGTGTGTATACACCATGCAGTGTGTCAGTGTGGAATGTAGGGAGGGTGTGTATACACCATGCAGTGTGGCAGTGTGGGATGTAGAGTGGGTGTGTATACACCAT
The DNA here is from genome assembly GCA_034096865.1 of Theodoxus fluviatilis. Taxonomy (NCBI): domain Eukaryota; kingdom Metazoa; phylum Mollusca; class Gastropoda; order Cycloneritida; family Neritidae; genus Theodoxus; species Theodoxus fluviatilis. The sequence continues at coordinate 41,218 of JAWQFJ010003007.1, forward strand.
GCAGTGTGGCAGTGTGGGATGTAGAGTGGGTGTGTATACACCATGCAGTGTGGCAGTGTGGGATGTAGAGTGGGTGTGTATACACCATGCAATGTGGCAGTGTGGGATGTATTGTGGGTGTGTATACACCATGCAGTGTGGCAGTGTGGGATGTAGAGTGGGTGTGTATACACCATGCAGTGTGGCAGTGTGGGATGTAGAGTGGGTGTGTATACACCATGCAATGTGGCAGTGTGGGATGTATTGTGGGTGTGTATACACCATGCAATGTGGCAGTGTGGGATGTAGAGTGGGTGTGTATACACCATGCAGTGTGGCAGTGTGGGATGTAGAGTGGGTGTGTATGCACCATGCAGTGTGGTATGTAGAGTGGGTGTGTATACACCATGCAGTGTGGCAGTGTGGGATGTAGAGTGGGTGTGTATACACCATGCAGTGTGGCAGTGTGGGATAGAGAGTGGGTGTGTATACACCATGTAGTGTGGCAGTGTGGGATGTAGAGTGGGTGTGTATACACCATGCAGTGTGGCAGTGTGGGATGTAGAGTGAGTGTGTATACACCATGCAGTGTGGCAGTGTGGGATGTAGGGTGGGTGTGTATACACCATGCAGTGTGGCAGTGTGGAATGTAGAGTGAGTGTGTATACACCATGCAGTGTGGGATGTAGAGTGGGTGTGTATGCACCATGCAGTGTGGGATGTAGGGTGGGTGTGTATACACCATGAAGTGTGGCAGTGTGGGATGTAGAGTGAGTGTGTATACACCATGCAGTGTGGCAGTGTGGGATGTAGAGTGGGTGTGTATATGCCATGCAGTGTGGCAGTGTGGGATGTAGAGTGGGTGTGTATACACCATGCAGTGTGGCAGTGTGGGATGTAGAGTGGGTGTGTATACACCATGTAGTGTGGCAGTGTGGGATGTAGAGTGGGTGTGTATACACCATGTAGTGTGGCAGTGTGGGATGTAGAGTGGGTGTGTATACACCATGTAGTGTGGCAGTGTGGGATGTAGAGTGGGTGTGTATACACCATGTAGTGTGGCAGTGTGGGATGTAGAGTGGGTGTGTATACACCATGCAGTGTGTCAGTGTGGGATGTAGAGTGGGTGTATATACACCATGCAGTGTGGCAGTGTGGGATGTAGAGTGGGTGTGTATACACCATGTAGTGTGGCAGTGTGGGATGTAGAGTGGGTGTGTATACACCATGCAGTGTGGCAGTGTGGGATGTAGAGTGGGTGTGTATACACCATGTAGTGTGGCAGTGTGGGATGTAGAGTGGGTGTGTATACACCATGCAATGTGGCAGTGTGGGATGTAGGGTGGGTGTGTATACACCATGCAGTGTGGCAGTGTGGGATATAGGGTGGGTGTGTATACACCATGCAGTGTGGCAGTGTGGGATGTAGGGTGGGTGTGTATACACCATGCAGTGTGGCAGTGTGGGATATAGGGTGGGTGTGTATACACCATGCAGTGTGGCAGTGTGGGATGTAGAGTGGGTGTGTATACACCATGCAGTGTGTGATGTAGAGTGGGTGTGTATACACCATGCAGTGTGGCAGTGTGTGATGTAGAGTGGGTGTGTATACACCATGCAGTGTGGCAGTGTGGGATGTAGGGTGGGTGTGTATACACCATGCAGTGTGTCAGTGTGGGATGTAGAGTGGGTGTATATACACCATGCAGTGTGTGATGTAGAGTGGGTGTGTATGCACCATGCAGTGTGGCAGTGTGTGATGTAGAGTGGGCGTGTATACACCATGCAGTGTGGCAGTGTGGGATGTAGGGTGGGTGTGTATACACCATGCAGTGTGTCAGTGTGGGATGTAGAGTGGGTGTATATACACCATGCAGTGTGTGATGTAGAGTGGGCGTGTATACACCATGCAGTGTGGCAGTGTGTGATGTAGAGTGGGCGTGTATACACCATGCAGTGTGGCAGTGTGGGATGTAGGGTGGGTGTGTATACACCATGCAGTGTGGCAGTGTGGGATGTAGGGTGGGTGTGTATACACCATGCAGTGTGGCAGTGTGGGATGTAGGGTGGGTGTGTATACACCATGCAGTGTGGCAGTGTGGGATGTAGGGTGGGTGTGTATGCACCACGCAGTGTGGCAGCGCGGGATGTAGGGTGGGTGTGTATACACCATGCAGTGTGGCAGTGTGGGATATAGGGTGGGTGTGTATATGCCATGCAGTGTGGCAGTGTGGGATGTAGGGTGGGTGTGTATACACCATGCAGTGTGGCAGTGTGGGATGTAGGGTGGCTGTGTATACACCATGCAGTGTGGCAGTGTGGGATGTAGACTGAAGTGTGTATACGCTATGCAGTGTGGGATGTAGAGTGGGTGTGTATACACCATGCAGTGTGGCATAATGTAGAGTGGGTGTGTGTACACTATGCAGTGTGGGATGTAGGATGGGTGTGTATACACCATGCAATGTGGCAGTGTGGGATGTAGGGTGGGTGTGTATACACCATGCAGTGTGGCAGTGTGGGATGTAGAGCAGGTGTGTATACACCATGCAGGGTGGCAGTGTGTGATGTAGGGTGGGTGTGTATACACCATGCAGTGTGGGATGTAGAGCGAGTGTGTATACACCATGTAGTGTGGGATGTAGAGCGAGTGTGTATACACCATGCAGTGTGGGATGTAGAGCGAGTGTGTATACACCATGCAGTGTGGCAGTGTGGGATGTAGAGTGGGTGTGTATATGCCATGCAGTGTGGGATGTAGAGTGGGTGTGTATATGCCATGCAGTGTGGCAGTGTGGGATGTAGAGTGGGTGTGTATATGCCATGCAGTGTGGGATGTAGAGTGGGTTTGCATACACATACACACACACACAGAGGCATCCATACTCATGGCTGGATCTATGCTCACACCCAACCCACAAGTGGTCATACTGACACACTTTACAAAGCCAGAGAGCATGACTCATCACCAAGCTGCTGACTGCAAATTGCTGAGACACACTGACTGTGGGTGACACAGATGTTTTCCTTGGTGCAGGTGGGGAGGACAAGACGCACAGCTTCTGTGCGGTGGAGCGCTACGACCCCGATGCCAAGCAGTGGGCTTTTGTCTCCAGCATGAAGAGGAAGCGGTCCGGGGCCGGGGCCGCTGTTTGCGAGGGAAGGATCTACGTGGCAGGTGCAACCCTTTTTGCTCCCTCAAGCTTCGTTTCCTGATGGGTGTTGGGTGTTTGAAGCAAGTGATTTCCTGATGGGTGTAGGGTGTTTGAAGCAAGTGATTTCCTGATGGGTGTTGGGTGTTTGAAGCAAGTGATTCCTGATGGGTGTTGGGTGTTTGAAGCAAGTGATTTCCTGATGGGTGTTTGTAGCAAGTGATTTCCTGATGGGTGTTTGTAGCAAGTGATTTCCTGATGGATGTTTGTAGCAAGTGATTTCCTGATGGGTGTTTGTAGCAAGTGATTTCCTGATGGGTGTTTGTAGCAAGTGATTTCCTGATGGGTGTTTGTAGCAAGTGATTTCCTGATGGGTGTTTGTAGCAAGTGATTTCCTGATGGGTGTTTGTAGCAAGTGATTTCCTGATGGGTGTTTGTAGCAAGTGATTTCCTGATTGGTGTTTGTAGCAAGTGATTTCCTGATGGGTGTTTCTAGCAAGTTATTTCCTGATGGGTGTTTGTAGCAAGTGATTTCCTGATGGGTGTTGGGTGTTTGTAGCAAGTGATTTCCTGATGGGTGTTTGTAGCAAGTGATTTCCTGATGGGTGTTTGTAGCAAGTGATTTCCTGATGGGTGTTTCTTGCAAGTGATTTCCTGATGGGTGTTATTACCAAGTGATTTCCTGACGGGTGTTTGTAGCAAGTGATTTCCTGACGGGTGTTGGGTGTTTGTACCAAGTGATTTCCTGATGGGTGTTTGGTGTTTGTACCAAGTGATTTCCTGATGGGTGTTGGGTGTTTGTAGCAAGTGATTTCCTGATGGGTGTTTGTAGCAAGTGATTTCCTGATGGGTGTTTGTAGCAAGTGATTTCCTGATGGGTGTTTGTAGCAAGTGATTTCCTGATGGATGTTTGTAGCAAGTGATTTCCTGATGGATGTTTGTAGCAAGTGATTTCCTGATGGGTGTTTGTAGCAAGTGATTTCCTAATGGGTGTTTGTAGCAAGTGATTTCCTGATGGGTGTTTGTAGCAAGTGATTTCCTGATGGGTGTTTGTAGTGTTGCGGGTAG
>JAWQFJ010003008.1:0-42500 GCA_034096865.1 Theodoxus fluviatilis
CCACACACTGCACCACAGACTGCCACACACTGCACTACAGACTGCCACACACTGTACCACAGGCTGCCACACACTGTACCACAGACTGCCACACACTGTACCACAGACTGCCACACACTGCACCACAGACTGCCACACACTGCACCACAGACTGCCACACATGTACCACAGGCTGCCACACACTGTACCACAGACTGCCACACACTGTACCACAGACTGCCACACACTGCACTACAGACTGCCACACACTGTACCACAGACTGCCACACACTGTACCACAGACTGCCACACACTGCACCACAGACTGCCACACACTATACCACAGGCTGCCACACACTGCACCACAGACTGCCACACACTGCACCACAGACTGCCACACACTGTACCACAGACTGCCACACACTGCACCACAGACTGCCACACACTGTACCACAGACTGCCACATACTGCACCACAGTTTGCCACACACTGTACCACAGACTGCCACACACTGCACCACAGACTGCCACACACTGTACCACAGACTGCCATACACTGTACCACAGACCGCCACACACTGCACTACAGACTGCCACACACTGTACCACAGGCTGCCACACACTGTACCACAGGCTGCCACACACTGCACCACAGACTGCCACACACTGTACCACAGACTGCCACACACTGTACCACAGACTGCCACACACTGCCCCACAGGCTGCCACACACTGTACCACAGACTGCCACACACTGCACCACAGACTGCCACACACTGTACCACAGACTGCCACACACTGCACTACAGACTGCCACACACTGTACCACAGACTGCCACACACTGCACTACAGCTGCCACACACTGCACTACAGACTGCCACACACTGCACTACAGACTGCCACACACTGCACCACAGACTGCCACACACTGTACCACAGACTGCCACACACTGCACCACAGACTGCCACACACTGTACCACAGACTGCCACACACTGCACCACAGACTGCCACACACTGTACCACAGACTGCCACACACTGTACCACAGACTGCCACACACTGCACCACAGACTGCCACACACTATACCACAGGCTGCCACACACTGTACCACAGGCTGCCACACACTGCACCACAGACTGTCACACACTGCACCACAGACTGCCACACACTATACCACAGGCTGCCACACACTGTACCACAGGCTGCCACACACTGCACCACAGACTGCCACACACTGCACCACAGACTGCCACATACTGCACCACAGACTGCCACACACTGTACCACAGGCTGCCACACACTATACCACAGGCTGCCACACACTGCACCACAGACTGCCACACACTGTACCACAGGCTGCCACACACTGCACCAAAGACTGCCACACACTGTACCACAGGCTGCCACACACTATACCACAGGCTGCCACACACTGCACCACAGACTGCCACACACTGCACTACAGACTGCCACTCACTGCACCACAGACTGCCACACACTGTACCACAGACTGCCACACACTGCCCCACAGGCTGCCACACACTGTACCACAGGTTGCCACACACTGTACCACAGGCTGCCACACACTGCACCACAGGCTGCCACACACTGCACCACAGACTGCCACACACTGCACCACAGACTGCCACACACTGTACAACAGGCTGCCACACACTCTACCACAGGCTGCCACACACTGCACCACAGACTGCCACACACTGCACCACAGACTGCCACACACTGCACCACAGACTGCCACACACTGTACCACAGACTGCCACACACTGCACTACAAACTGCCACACACTGTACCACAGGTTGTCACGCACTGTACCACAGGTTGTCACGCACTGTACCACAGGTTGCCACACATTGCACTACAGACTGCCACACACTGTACCACAGGCTGCCACACACTGCACTACAGGCTGCCACACACTGCACCCCAGACTGCCACACACTGCACCACAGACTGCCACACACTGCACCACAGACTGTCACACACTGTACCACAGGCTGCCACACACTGCACTACAGACTGCCACACACTGCACTACAGACTGCCACACACTGTACCACAGGCTGCCGCACACTGCACCACAGACTGCCACACACTGCACCACAGGCTGCCACACACTGCACCACAGACTGCCACACACTGCACCACAGACTGCCACACACTGCACCACAGACTGCCACACACTGCACCACAGACTGCCACACACTGCACCACAGACTGCCACACACTGCACCACAGGCTGCCACACATTGCACCACAGACTGCCACACACTGCACCACAGACTGCCACACACTGTACCACAGACTGCCACACACTGTACCACAGTCTGCCACACACTGCACCACAGACTGCCACACACTGTACCACAGACTGCCACACACTGTACCACAGACTGCCACGCACTGCCCCACAGGCTGCCACACACTGTACCACAGGTTGCCACACACTGTACCACAGGCTGCCACACACTATACCACAGGCTGCCACACACTGCACCACAGGCTGCCACACACTGCACCACAGACTGCCACACACTGCACCACAGACTGCCACACACTGCACCACAGGTTGCCACACACTGCATTACAGACTGCCACACGCTGTACCACAGACTGCCACACACTGCACCACAGGTTGCCACACACTGCATTACAGACTGCCACACACTGCACCACAGACTGCCACACACTGTACCACAGACTGCCATACACTGTACCACAGACCGCCACACACTGCACTACAGACTGCCACACACTGTACCACAGGCTGCCACACACTGTACCACAGGCTGCCACACACTGCACCACAGACTGCCACACACTGTACCACAGACTGCCACACACTGTACCACAGACTGCCACACACTGCCCCACAGGCTGCCACACACTATACCACAGACTGCCACACACTGCACCACAGACTGCCACACACTGCACCACAGACTGCCACACACTGCACTACAGACTGCCACACACTGTACCACAGACTGCCACACACTGCACTACAGCTGCCACACACTGCACTACAGACTGCCACACACTGCACTACAGACTGCCACACACTGCACCACAGACTGCCACACACTGTACCACAGACTGCCACACACTGCACCACAGACTGCCACACACTGTACCACAGACTGCCACACACTGCACCACAGACTGCCACACACTGTACCACAGACTGCCACACACTGTACCACAGACTGCCACACACTGCACCACAGTCTGCCACACACTATACCACAGGCTGCCACACACTGTACCACAGGCTGCCACACACTGCACCACAGACTGCCACACACTGCACCACAGACTGTCACACACTGCACCACAGACTGCCACACACTATACCACAGGCTGCCACACACTGTACCACAGGCTGCCACACACTGTACCACAGGCTGCCACACACTGCACCACAGACTGCCACACACTGTACCACAGACTGCCACACACTGCACCACAGACTGCCACACACTGTACCACAGACTGCCACACACTGTACCACAGACTGCCACACACTGCACCACAGACTGCCACACACTGTACCACAGACTGCCACACACTGCACCACAGACTGCCACACACTGTACCACAGACTGCCACACACTGCACCACAGACTGCCACACACTGCACTACAGACTGCCACACACTGTACCACAGGCTGCCACACACTGTACCACAGACTGCCACACACTGTACCACAGACTGCCACACACTGCACCACAGACTTCCACACACTGCACCACAGACTGCCACACATGTACCACAGGCTGCCACACACTGTACCACAGACTGCCACACACTGTACCACAGACTGCCACACACTGTACCACAGACTGCCACACACTGTACCACAGACTGCCACACACTGCACCACAGACTGCCACACACTATACCACAGGCTGCCACACACTGCACTACAGACTGCCACACACTGCACCACAGACTGCCACACACTGCACCACAGGTTGCCACACACTGCATTACAGACTGCCACACACTGTACCACAGACTGCCACACACTGCACCACAGGTTGCCACACACTGCATTACAGACTGCCACACACTGCACCACAGACTGCCACACACTGTACCACAGACTGCCATACACTGTACCACAGACCGCCACACACTGCACTACAGACTGCCACACACTGTACCACAGGCTGCCACACACTGTACCACAGGCTGCCACACACTGCACCACAGGCTGCCACACACTGTACCACAGACTGCCACACACTGTACCACAGACTGCCACACACTGCCCCACAGGCTGCCACACACTGTACCACAGACTGCCACACACTGCACCACAGACTGCCACACACTGCACCACAGACTGCCACACACTGCACTACAGACTGCCACACACTGTACCACAGACTGCCACACACTGCACTACAGCTGCCACACACTGCACTACAGACTGCCACACACTGCACTACAGACTGCCACACACTGCACCACAGACTGCCACACACTGTACCACAGACTGCCACACACTGCACCACAGACTGCCACACACTGTACCACAGACTGCCACACACTGCACCACAGACTGCCACACACTGTACCACAGACTGCCACACACGGTACCACAGACTGCCACACACTGCACCACAGACTGCCACACACTATACCACAGGCTGCCACACACTGCACCACAGACTGCCACACACTGCACCACAGACTGCCACACACTATACCACAGGCTGCCACACACTGTACCACAGGCTGCCACACACTGCACCACAGACTGCCACACACTGCACCACAGACTGCCACACACTGCACCACAGACTGCCACATACTGCACCACAGACTGCCACACACTGTACCACAGGCTGCCACACACTATACCACAGGCTGCCACACACTGCACCACAGACTGCCACACACTGTACCACAGGCTGCCACACACTGCACCAAAGACTGCCACACACTGTACCACAGGCTGCCACACACTATACCACAGGCTGCCACACACTGCACCACAGACTGCCACACACTGCACTACAGACTGCCACTCACTGCACCACAGACTGCCACACACTGCACCACAGACTGCCACACACTGCCCCACAGGCTGCCACACACTGTACCACAGGTTGCCACACACTGTACCACAGGCTGCCACACACTGCACCACAGACTGCCACACACTGCACCACAGACTGCCACACACTGCACCACAGACTGCCACACACTGTACAACAGGCTGCCACACACTGTACCACAGGCTGCCACACACTGCACCACAGACTGCCACACACTGCACCACAGACTGCCACACACTGCACCACAGACTGCCACACACTGTACCACAGACTGCCACACACTGCACTACAAACTGCCACACACTGTACCACAGGTTGTCACGCACTGTACCACAGGTTGTCACGCACTGTACCACAGGTTGCCACACATTGCACTACAGACTGCCACACACTGTACCACAGGCTGCCACACACTGCACTACAGGCTGCCACACACTGCACCCCAGACTGCCACACACTGCACCACAGACTGCCACACACTGCACCACAGACTGCCACACACTGCACCACAGACTGTCACACACTGTACCACAGGCTGCCACACACTGCACTACAGACTGCCACACACTGCACTACAGACTGCCACACACTGTACCACAGGCTGCCGCACACTGCACCACAGACTGCCACACACTGCACCACAGGCTGCCACACACTGCACCACAGACTGCCACACACTGCACCACAGACTGCCACACACTGCACCACAGACTGCCACACACTGCACCACAGGCTGCCACACATTGCACCACAGACTGCCACACACTGCACCACAGACTGCCACACACTGTACCACAGGCTGCCACACACTGCACCACAGTCTGCCACACACTGCACCACAGACTGCCACACACTGTACCACAGACTGCCACACACTGTACCACAGACTGCCACGCACTGCCTCACAGGCTGCCACACACTGTACTACAGGTTGCCACACACTGCACCACAGGCTGCCACACACTATACCACAGGCTGCCACACACTGCACCACAGGCTGCCACACACTGCACCACAGACTGCCACACACTGCACCACAGACTGCCACACACTGCACCACAGGTTGCCACACACTGCATTACAGACTGCCACACACTGTACCACAGACTGCCACACACTGCACCACAGGTTGCCACACACTGCATTACAGACTGCCACACACTGTACCACAGACTGCCACACACTGTACCACAGACTGCCATACACTGTACCACAGACCGCCACGCACTGCACTACAGACTGCCACACACTGTACCACAGGCTGCCACACACTGCCCCACAGGCTGCCACACACTGTACCACAGACTGCCACACACTGCACCACAGACTGCCACACACTGCACCACAGACTGCCACACACTGCACTACAGACTGCCAAACACTGTACCACAGACTGCCACACACTGCACTACAGCTGCCACACACTGCACTACAGACTGCCACACACTGCACTACAGACTGCCACACACTGCACCACAGACTGCCACACACTGTACCACAGACTGCCACACACTGCACCACAGACTGCCACACACTGTACCACAGACTGCCACACACTGCACCACAGACTGCCACACACTGTACCACAGACTGCCACACACGGTACCACAGACTGCCACACACTGCACCACAGACTGCCACACACTATACCACAGACTGCCACACACTGTACCACAGGCTGCCACACACTGCACCACAGACTGCCACACACTGCACCACAGACTGCCACACACTATACCACAGGCTGCCACACACTGTACCACAGGCTGCCACACACTATACCACAGACTGCCACACACTGCACCACATACTGCCACATACTGCACCACAGACTGCCACACACTGTACCACAGGCTGCCACACACTATACCACAGGCTGCCACACACTGCACCACAGACTGCCACACACTGTACCACAGGCTGCCACACACTGCACCAAAGACTGCCAGACACTGTACCACAGGCTGCCACACACTATACCACAGGCTGCCACACACTGCACCACAGACTGCCACACACTGTACCACAGACTGCCACACACTGTACCACAGACTGCCACACACTGCCCCACAGGCTGCCACACACTGTACCACAGACTGCCAGACACTGCACCACAGACTGCCACACACTGTACCACAGACTGCCACACACTGCACTACAGACTGCCACACACTGTACCACAGACTGCCACACACTGCACTACAGCTGCCACACACTGCACTACAGACTGCCACACACTGCACTACAGACTGCCACACACTGCACCACAGACTGCCACACACTGTACCACAGACTGCCACACACTGCACCACAGACTGCCACACACTGTACCACAGACTGCCACACACTGCACCACAGACTGCCACACACTGTACCACAGACTGCCACACACTGTACCACAGACTGCCACACACTGCACCACAGACTGCCACACACTATACCACAGGCTGCCACACACTGTACCACAGGCTGCCACACACTGCACCACAGACTGTCACACACTGCACCACAGACTGCCACACACTATACCACAGGCTGCCACAAACTGTACCACAGGCTGCCACACACTGCACCACAGACTGCCACACACTGCACCACAGACTGCCACATACTGCACCACAGACTGCCACACACTGTACCACAGGCTGCCACACACTATACCACAGGCTGCCACACACTGCACCACAGACTGCCACACACTGTACCACAGGCTGCCACACACTGCACCAAAGACTGCCACACACTGTACCACAGGCTGCCACACACTATACCACAGGCTGCCACACACTGCACCACAGACTGCCACACACTGCACTACAGACTGCCACTCACTGCACCACAGACTGCCACACACTGCCCCACAGGCTGCCACACACTGCACCACAGGCTGCCACACACTGCACCACAGACTGCCACACACTGCACCACAGACTGCCACACACTGTACAATAGGCTGCCACACACTGTACCACAGGCTGCCACACACTGCACCACAGACTGCCACACACTGCACCACAGACTGCCACACACTGCACCACAGACTGCCACACACTGTACCACAGACTGCCACACACTGCACTACAAACTGCCACACACTGTACCACATGTTGTCACGCACTGTACCACAGGTTGTCACGCACTGTACCACAGGTTGCCACACATTGCACTACAGACTGCCACACACTGTACCACAGGCTGCCACACACTGCACTACAGGCTGCCACACACTGCACCCCAGACTGCCACACACTGCACCACAGACTGCCACACACTGCACCACAGACTGCCACACACTGCACCACAGACTGTCACACACTGTACCACAGGCTGCCACACACTGCACTACAGACTGCCACACACTGCACTACAGACTGCCACACACTGTACCACAGGTTGCCGCACACTGCACCACAGACTGCCACACACTGCACCACAGGCTGCCACACACTGCACCACAGACTGCCACACACTGCACCACAGACTGCCACACACTGCACTACAGACTGCCACACACTGCACCACAGACTGCCACACACTGCACCACAGACTGCCACACACTGCACCACAGGCTGCCACACATTGCACCACAGACTGCCACACACTGCACCACAGACTGCCACACACTGTACCACAGACTGCCACACACTGTACCACAGTCTGCCACACACTGCACCACAGACTGCCACACACTGTACCACAGACTGCCACACACTGTACAACAGACTGCCACGCACTGCCCCACAGGCTGCCACACACTGTACCACAGGTTGCCACACACTGTACCACAGGCTGCCACACACTATACCACAGGCTGCCACACACTGCACCACAGGCTGCCACACACTGCACCACAGACTGCCACACACTGCACCACAGACTGCCATACACTGTACCACAGGTTGCCACACACTGCACTACAGACTGCCACACACTGTACCACAGGTTGCCACACACTGTACCACAGGCTGCCACACACTGCACCACAGACTGCCACACACTGTACCACAGACTGCCACACACTGTACCACAGACTGCCACACACTGCCCCACAGGCTGCCACACACTGTACCACAGACTGCCACACACTGCACCACAGATTGCCACACACTGCACCACAGACTGCCACACACTGCACTACAGACTGCCACACACTGTACCACAGACTGCCACACACTGCACTACAGCTGCCACACACTGCACTACAGACTGCCACACACTGCACTACAGACTGCCACACACTGCACCACAGACTGCCACACACTGTACCACAGACTGCCACACACTGCACCACAGACTGCCACACACTGTACCACAGACTGCCACACACTGCACCACAGACTGCCACACACTGTACCACAGACTGCCACACACTGTACCACAGACTGCCACACACTGCACCACAGTCTGCCACACACTATACCACAGGCTGCCACACACTGTACCACAGGCTGCCACACACTGCACCACAGACTGCCACACACTGCACCACAGACTGTCACACACTGCACCACAGACTGCCACACACTATACCACAGGCTGCCACACACTGTACCACAGGCTGCCACACACTGTACCACAGGCTGCCACACACTGCACCACAGACTGCCACACACTGTACCACAGACTGCCACACACTGCACCACAGACTGCCATACACTGTACCACAGACCGCCACACACTGCACTACAGACTGCCACACACTGTACCACAGGCTGCCACACACTGCCCCACAGGCTGCCACACACTGTACCACAGACTGCCACACACTGCACCACAGACTGCCACACACTGCACCACAGACTGCCACACACTGCACTACAGACTGCCAAACACTGTACCACAGACTGCCACACACTGCACCACAGACTGCCACACACTGCACTACAGACTGCCACACACTGCACCACAGACTGCCACACACTGTACCACAGACTGCCACACACTGCACCACAGACTGCCACACACTGTACCACAGACTGCCACACACTGCACCACAGACTGCCACACACTGTACCACAGACTGCCACACACGGTACCACAGACTGCCACACACTGCACCACAGACTGCCACACACTATACCACAGACTGCCACACACTGTACCACAGGCTGCCACACACTGCACCACAGACTGCCACACACTGCACCACAGACTGCCACACACTATACCACAGGCTGCCACACACTGTACCACAGGCTGCCACACACTATACCACAGACTGCCACACACTGCACCACAGACTGCCACATACTGCACCACAGACTGCCACACACTGTACCACAGGCTGCCACACACTATACCACAGGCTGCCACACACTGCACCACAGACTGCCACACACTGTACCACAGGCTGCCACACACTGCACCAAAGACTGCCAGACACTGTACCACAGGCTGCCACACACTATACCACAGGCTGCCACACACTGCACCACAGACTGCCACACACTGTACCACAGACTGCCACACACTGTACCACAGACTGCCACACACTGCCCCACAGGCTGCCACACACTGTACCACAGACTGCCACACACTGCACCACAGACTGCCACACACTGTACCACAGACTGCCACACACTGCACTACAGACTGCCACACACTGTACCACAGACTGCCACACACTGCACTACAGCTGCCACACACTGCACTACAGACTGCCACACACTGCACTACAGACTGCCACACACTGCACCACAGACTGCCACACACTGTACCACAGACTGCCACACACTGCACCACAGACTGCCACACACTGTACCACAGACTGCCACACACTGCACCACAGACTGCCACACACTGTACCACAGACTGCCACACACTGTACCACAGACTGCCACACACTGCACCGCAGACTGCCACACACTATACCACAGGCTGCCACACACTGTACCACAGGCTGCCACACACTGCACCACAGACTGTCACACACTGCACCACAGACTGCCACACACTATACCACAGGCTGCCACACACTGTACCACAGGCTGCCACACACTGCACCACAGACTGCCACACACTGCACCACAGACTGCCACATACTGCACCACAGACTGCCACACACTGTACCACAGGCTGCCACACACTATACCACAGGCTGCCACACACTGCACCACAGACTGCCACACACTGTACCACAGGCTGCCACACACTGCACCAAAGACTGCCACACACTGTACCACAGGCTGCCACACACTATACCACAGGCTGCCACACACTGCACCACAGACTGCCACACACTGCACTACAGACTGCCACTCACTGCACCACAGACTGCCACACACTGTACCACAGACTGCCACACACTGCCCCACAGGCTGCCACACACTGCACCACAGGCTGCCACACACTGCACCACAGACTGCCACACACTGCACCACAGACTGCCACACACTGTACAACAGGCTGCCACACACTGTACCACAGGCTGCCACACACTGCACCACAGACTGCCACACACTGCACCACAGACTGCCACACACTGCACCACAGACTGCCACACACTGTACCACAGACTGCCACACACTGCACTACAAACTGCCACACACTGTACCACATGTTGTCACGCACTGTACCACAGGTTGTCACGCACTGTACCACAGGTTGCCACACATTGCACTACAGACTGCCACACACTGTACCACAGGCTGCCACACACTGCACTACAGGCTGCCACACACTGCACCCCAGACTGCCACACACTGCACCACAGACTGCCACACACTGCACCACAGACTGCCACACACTGCACCACAGACTGTCACACACTGTACCACAGGCTGCCACACACTGCACTATAGACTGCCACACACTGCACTACAGACTGCCACACACTGTACCACAGGCTGCCGCACACTGCACCACAGACTGCCACACACTGCACCACAGGCTGCCACACACTGCACCACAGACTGCCACACACTGCACCACAGACTGCCACACACTGCACTACAGACTGCCACACACTGCACCACAGACTTCCACACACTGCACCACAGACTGCCACACACTGCACCACAGGCTGCCACACATTGCACCACAGACTGCCACACACTGCACCACAGACTGCCACACACTGTACCACAGACTGCCACACACTGTACCACAGTCTGCCACACACTGCACCACAGACTGCCACACACTGTACCACAGACTGCCACACACTGTACCACAGACTGCCACGCACTGCCCCACAGGCTGCCACACACTGTACCACAGGTTGCCACACACTGTACCACAGGCTGCCACACACTATACCACAGGCTGCCACACACTGCACCACAGGCTGCCACACACTGCACCACAGACTGCCACACACTGCACCAGAGACTGCCATACACTGTACCACAGACCGCCACACACTGCACTACAGACTGCCACACACTGTACCACAGGCTGCCACACACTGTACCACAGGCTGCCACACACTGCACCACAGACTGCCACACACTGTACCACAGACTGCCACACACTGTACCACAGACTGCCACACACTGCCCCACAGGCTGCCACACACTGTACCACAGACTGCCACACACTGCACCACAGACTGCCACACACTGCACCACAGACTGCCACACACTGCACTACAGACTGCCACACACTGTACCACAGACTGCCACACACTGCACTACAGCTGCCACACACTGCACTACAGACTGCCACACACTGCACTACAGACTGCCACACACTGCACCACAGACTGCCACACACTGTACCACAGACTGCCACACACTGCACCACAGACTGCCACACACTGTACCACAGACTGCCACACACTGCACCACAGACTGCCACACACTGTACCACAGACTGCCACACACTGTACCACAGACTGCCACACACTGCACCACAGTCTGCCACACACTATACCACAGGCTGCCACACACTGTACCACAGGCTGCCACACACTGCACCACAGACTGCCACACACTGCACCACAGACTGTCACACACTGCACCACAGACTGCCACACACTATACCACAGGCTGCCACACACTGTACCACAGGCTGCCACACACTGTACCACAGGCTGCCACACACTGCACCACAGACTGCCACACACTGTACCACAGACTGCCACACACTGCACCACAGACTGCCACACACTGTACCACAGACTGCCACACACTGTACCACAGACTGCCACACACTGCACCACAGACTGCCACACACTGTACCACAGACTGCCACACACTGCACCACAGACTGCCACACACTGTACCACAGACTGCCACACACTGCACCACAGACTGCCACACACTGCACTACAGACTGCCACACACTGTACCACAGGCTGCCACACACTGTACCACAGACTGCCACACACTGTACCACAGACTGCCACACACTGCACCACAGACTTCCACACACTGCACTACAGACTGCCACACATGTACCACAGGCTGCCACACACTGTACCACAGACTGCCACACACTGTACCACAGACTGCCACACACTGCACTACAGACTGCCACACACTGTACCACAGACTGCCACACACTGTACCACAGACTGCCACACACTGCACCACAGACTGCCACACACTATACCACAGGCTGCCACACACTGCACTACAGACTACCACACACTGCACCACAGACTGCCACACACTGCACCACAGGTTGCCACACACTGCATTACAGACTGCCACACACTGTACCACAGACTGCCACACACTGCACCACAGGTTGCCACACACTGCATTACAGACTGCCACACACTGCACCACAGACTGCCACACACTGTACCACAGACTGCCATACACTGTACCACAGACCGCCACACACTGCACTACAGACTGCCACACACTGTACCACAGGCTGCCACAAACTGTACCACAGGCTGCCACACACTGCACCACAGGCTGCCACACACTGTACCACAGACTGCCACACACTGTACCACAGACTGCCACACACTGCCCCACAGGCTGCCACACACTGTACCACAGACTGCCACACACTGCACCACAGACTGCCACACACTGCACCACAGACTGCCACACACTGCACTACAGACTGCCACACACTGTACCACAGACTGCCACACACTGCACTACAGCTGCCACACACTGCACTACAGACTGCCACACACTGCACTACAGACTGCCACACACTGCACCACAGACTGCCACACACTGTACCACAGACTGCCACACACTGCACCACAGACTGCCACACACTGTACCACAGACTGCCACACACTGCACCACAGACTGCCACACACTGTACCACAGACTGCCACACACGGTACCACAGACTGCCACACACTGCACCACAGACTGCCACACACTATACCACAGGCTGCCACACACTGCACCACAGACTGCCACACACTGCACCACAGACTGCCACACACTATACCACAGGCTGCCACACACTGCACTACAGGCTGCCACACACTGCACCCCAGACTGCCACACACTGCACCACAGACTGCCACACACTGCACCACAGACTGCCACACACTGCACCACAGACTGCCACACACTGCACCACAGACTGCCACACACTGCACCACAGACTGCCACACACTGTACCACAGACTGCCACACACTGCACCACAGACTGTCACACACTGCACCACAGGCTGCCACACACTGCACTACAGACTGCCACACACTGCACTACAGACTGCCACACACTGTACCACAGGCTGCCACACACTGCACCACAGACTGCCACACACTGCACCACAGACTGCCACACACTATACCACAGGCTGCCACACACTGCACTACAGGCTGCCACACACTGCACCCCAGACTGCCACACACTGCACCACAGACTGCCACACACTGCACCACAGACTGCCACACACTGCACCACAGACTGCCACACACTGCACCACAGACTGCCACACACTGTACCACAGACTGCCACACACTGCACCACAGACTGCCACACACTGCACCACAGACTGTCACACACTGCACCACAGGCTGCCACACACTGCACTACAGACTGCCACACACTGTACCACAGGCTGCCACACACTGCACTACAGGCTGCCACACACTGCACCACAGACTGCCACACACTGCACCACAGACTGCCACACACTGCACTACAGACTGCCACACACTGCACCACAGGTTGCCACACACTGCACCACAGGCTGCCACACACTGCACCACAGACTGCCACACACTGTACCACAGGCTGCCACACACTATACCACAGGCTGCCACACACTGCACCACAGACTGCCACACACTGTACCACAGGCTGCCACACACTGCACCACAGGCTGCCACACACTGCACTACAGACTGCCACACACTGCACCACAGGTTGCCACACACTGCACCACAGGCTGCCACACACTGCACCACAGACTGCCACACACTGCACCACAGACTGCCACACACTGTACCACAGACTGCCACACACTGCCCCACAGGCTGCCACACACTGTACCACAGGCTGCCACACACTGTACCACAGGCTGCCACACACTGCACCACAGACTGCCACACACTGTACCACAGGTTGCCACACACTGTACCACAGGCTGCCACACACTGTACCACAGACTGCCACACACTGCCCCACAGGCTGCCACACACTGTACCACAGGTTGCCACACACTGTACCACAGGCTGCCACACACTGCACCACAGACTGCCACACACTGCACCACAGACTGCCACACACTGCACTACAGACTGCCACACACTGTACCACAGACTGCCACACACTGCACTACAGACTGCCACACACTGTACCACAGACTGCCACACACTGTACCACAGACTGCCACACACTGTACCACAGACTGCCACACACTGTACCACAGACTGCCACACACTGTACCACAGACTGCCACACACTGCACCACAGGCTGCCACACACTACACCACAGACTGCCACACACTGCACTACAGACTGCCACACACTGCACCACAGGCTGCCACACACTGTACCACAGGCTGCCACACACTGTACCACAGACTGCCACACACTATACCACAGGCTGTCACACACTGTACCACAGACTGTCACGCACTGTACCACAGGTTGTCACGCACTGTACCACAGGCTGCCACACACTCCACCACAGACTGCCACACACTGCACCACAGGCTGCCACACACTGCACTACAGACTGCCACACACTGCACTACAGACTGCCACACACTGCACCACAGGTTGCCACACACTGCACCACAGGCTGCCACACACTGCACCACAGGCTGCCACACACTGCACTACAGACTGCCACACACTGCACCACAGGTTGCCACACACTGTACAACAGGCTGCCACACACTGCACCACAGGCTGCCACACACTGCACCACAGGCTGCCACACACTGCACTACAGACTGCCACACACTGCACCACAGGTTGCCACACACTGCACCACAGGCTGCCACACACTGCACTACAGGCTGCCACGCACTGCCCCACAGGCTGCCACACACTGCACCACAGGCTGCCACACACTGCACCACAGACTGCCACACACTGCACCACAGACTGCCACACACTGCAGTACAGGCTGCCACACACTGCACCACAGACTGCCACACACTGTACCACAGGCTGCCACACACTGTACCACAGGCTGCCACACACTGTACCACAGGCTGCCACACACTGCATTACAGACTGCCACACACTGCACTACAGGCTGCCACACACTGTACCACAGACTGCCACACACTGCACCACAGACTGCCACACAATGCACCACAGACTGCCACACACTGCACCACAGACTGCCACACACTGTACCACAGACTGCCACACACTGCACCACAGACTGCCACACACTGCACCACAGACTGCCACACACTGCACCACAGACTGCCACACACTGTACCACAGGCTGCCACACACTGCACCACAGACTGCCACACACTGCACCACAGACTGCCACACACTGTACCACAGGCTGCCACACACTGTACCACAGACTGCCACACACTGTACCACAGACTGCCACACACTGCACCACAGACTGCCACACACTGCACTACAGACTGCCACACACTGCACTACAGGCTGCCACACACTGCACCACAGACTGCCACACACTGCACCACAGACTGCCACACACTGCACTACAGGCTGCCACACACTGCACCACAGACTGCCACACACTGCACCACAGGCTGCCACACACTGCACCACAGACTGCCACACACTGCACCACAGGCTGCCACACACTGCACTACAGACTGTCACACACTGCACCACAGGCTGCCACACACTGCACCACAGACTGCCACACACTGTACCACAGACTGCCACACACTGCTGAGGCTGCCTCCATGGGAGTATGAAAGAAACCATCACTATTATCCTGACGGGCTTGGTCACTTCCCAAAGTCGAACGAACGAACATACGAACACACGAATGAATGAAAAAACGAACAACGAACGAACGAACGAACGAACGAAAGAGTGAACACTTTATTAGAAGACAATCAGCCCGTAGTCTGGAGAATACTAGTTGTACATTCTATTGTGGCGCATCTCTCTCTCTCTCTCTCTCTCTCTCTCTCCCTCTCTCTATCTCTCTCTCTCTCTCTCTCTTTCTCTCTCTCTCTCTCTCCCTCTCTCTCTCTCTTTCTCTCTTTCTCTCTCTCTCCCTCTCTCTATCTCTCTCTCTCTCTCTCTCTCTATCTCTCTCTCTCTCTCTCTCTCTCTCTCTCTTTCTCTCAAATGAAGGTTTGTCGCTATTCGTTGAGCAATTTTGTCTACATGTTCATCTGTAAACATCGTCTAAAAAATGTGGCAACAACTCATCCACTGATCTATATCTATACGATATAATTATATTGGTATATTTGGTTCAGGTGGAATGATATTGTGGACAAACAAACATTAGGGAGAGAGAACGACTGAGAACCGAACCACTTGTGTATCACAGCACAAAATATGGCAGTTTAGATTATGTTCATCCTTAGAGTAGTATATCAATCATTACATTGTATGTCCCTTATTCCGTCTAAAATGTACTTGTATGTACATCTAAATACCTTTTTGGTCATTACATATAGACACTTTGATGACTGTGGCTAATTAAAAAACATTTTTAGAGATCGTATCCTTGGCTACGATTTTTATCATGCGTCCACTCCATGCTGTGATAAGAACACTCTTTCCTTGGACGATTTTCGTGAGTCGTTATAGGCATTTCACCATGAAGGCATGAGGACCTCCAGGAGGCACACAAGAGGCTGTTTGGGGCTGCCGACTGTCACTGCCATCGGAGACGGCTCCGGAAGCGTGATAACCGCAGCACTCCAGCTGATGACCAGGGCTTCGAGGAAGATGGCGCTGTTTGCTAGAATCGAAGTTCTTTTCCTCCACGTAAGGGGTGAGTCATGGAAAACGATTACCGGACAATCGCCACCCGGACAATCGCTACCCGGACAATCGCCACCGGACAATTGCCACCCAGACAATCGCCACCCGGACAATCGCTACCCGGACAATCGCTACCCGGTCAATCGCCACCGAAGACATTTGCCACCCGGACAATAGCCACCCGGACAATCGCTACCCGGTCAATCGCCACCGAAGACATTTGCCACCCGGACAATAGCCACCAAAACCAATTGCCACCCGGACAATAGCCACCGACCAACCTAATCGTGATCAGTGAAATTGCAAATGCCATGCAAGTAATGAATGTTAAATCACTTCTGGGGGGAAAAAAGCGTCAAGGTGCTCAAGATTCAACATGCTGAGTGTGACTGAGAACTTTGGAAAC
Source organism: Theodoxus fluviatilis (assembly GCA_034096865.1). Classification (NCBI taxonomy): domain Eukaryota; kingdom Metazoa; phylum Mollusca; class Gastropoda; order Cycloneritida; family Neritidae; genus Theodoxus; species Theodoxus fluviatilis. The sequence goes on from JAWQFJ010003008.1 coordinate 18,797, forward strand.
TAGTTGTCAGTGTGAACACAAAACGAATACAATTTGAGCTGTAGAATGAGCTGTTTTTATAAGTTTTTATGCGATTCACCTGCTTTATCCATTGAATTAGATGTCTCAGTTGACACTGACACTATGGATGAGATTGCGACAATTGAAGACAATAAACTGTCTTGTATCTTGTAATTGACTATCTTGTAATTGTAAAAGACTCGGGTGGCTATTGTCCTGGTGGCGAAAGACTCGGGTGGCAAATGTCTTCGGTGGCGATTGACCGGGTGGCGATTGACCGGGTAGCAATTGTCTGGGTGGCAAATGTCTTCGGTGGCGATTGACCGGGTGGAGAATGTCCGGGTAGCGATTGTCCGGGTGGCGATTGTCCGGACACCGAGCAAAACCAACGTGAAGCAGACACGTCCGTCATGGAAGCATGACGTCACCAGCCAGTACTGTTCACCAGGGAAAAATTGACACGTGCTGCCATGACGCAGCAAGCAGACGTCTATTGGAAGCAGTTTCTGATTTTACCATCTTTAATGCCTGGATGATGGGGGAAAGTATTGACAATGTAGGAGGAGACAAATTTAAGGACCGAAACATCCCTTGTCCATTAGGGAAATCAATCACACCTGTCAGGTGTTTCTATGTGAGACGGGAGAGATTGAATCTGATTTCACGTCGTCTTTCTACATTTCTCCATTCCGTGGAGCCAAGCCTCAGCTTACCGAAAGTTGAGCGACATCGTGATGGGATATTGCAGCAGCTGTGCCCTTAAGTGCAGACAGCCTAATGGCTCTATTGGAATGGCATCCCCCCACACTTATGCCAAGTACCATCCCCTCCTCCCCCTTCATCCCCTGTGAGCTCCCCTCCACTGCCCGTACACCCCCTTCACCTTTCTCGACGTTCAGGGATGGATGCCCAGAGATTAACTCTTGAAGACGGCCGCGGGAGCTTTCAGGAAAACTTATTTCAGCTCATGGAGAACATTCAACGACGTCTGCGCGTTACACAGCTGTCGACTTCAAGCGTTCATTTGTGGCTGTGTGACTGTGTGACTGTGTGGCTGTGTGACTGTGTGACTGTGTGGCTGTGTGACTGTGTGACTGTTGAACGCTTCCTCAGCGAGGAGTTGATGACAGTGAACGTCCGTCTGTCCTTTCGCTTCTCTCCATTTCTCTTCGATTAAAGTGTTCGAGCTTCAGCGCATGCGTAGCATGACGTCCTGCCAGGGATAATTAGATCGCATACAAGGGTGTGTCGGACCCGAATTGATGCTCGGGTCATGCAGAAGCAGCTGCAAGGCTACGAGCAAAGGTGGTGTATTTCTGCTACGATGCTGCTGTGAGCTGCAGTTGACCTGTCGTTGGGGCTTTGGTGCTGCCAAGTTCGAAAACTGCACCGTGGCGGAAACCGAGCCTTCTGGATGCATAAAACATTATCACTGTATAATTTAACATTTAAGTACCCCTGCATCATGTAAATATTTAAATATCATCCCTGCATTTTAAAATATGTAAAGATTATCCCTGCACCATTTAAATATGAAATATTATCCTGTATTATTTTTTTTAAATGTTATCCATGCACTATTAAAATATATAAATATATCACTGCATTATCTAAATATTCAAATGATATCCCTGGATCATTTCAACATTCAAAGAGAATCCCTGCATTGTTCAATTACTACCCCTGCATTATCTAAATATTAAAATATCTACCCTGCATTATTTGAATATTCACATATTATCACTTGCATATTTAAATATTAAGCTATTAACCCGACATTATTAAGATATTCACATATTTTCCTTGCTTGTTTCTTGTAAAGATTTTGTGTGCTGCAATTTTCGCAATGTCACAGTTGTCTCTCCCTATCTCTGACATCCCTTCCCCTCTATCATTCTGTCTGCCTGCTTGTCTCCCTGCCTGCCTGCCTGCCTTCCTGTCTGTCTGTCTGCCTGCCTGTCTGTTTGTTTGTCTGTCCCTCTGTCTTTGTGTGTGTGTGTGTGTCTGTCTGTCTGTGTGTCCGTCTGTCTGTCTGTCTGTCTGCCTGCCTGCCTGCCTGCCTGCCCGCCTGTCTGCCTGCCTGTCTGTCTTTGTGTGTGTGTGTGTGTCAGTCTGTGTGTCTGTCTGTCTGCTTGTGTTTGTGTATATGTCTCTCCCTCTCTCTCTCTCTCTCACGATCGCACCTGGCATCTTTCGTCTTCGAAAGACGTCCTCTGCCTCTCCTGTCAGCGCCGACATTCTCCCACAAGACTTTTTCCTCTCAGACAGGGTGTTATCAGATCTTGTTCGCTAGGCCTGTGTGCCCAGCGTGTTACATGCCCATGACCTTCATACTGTGCTCTGTCGATCGCCTGGCTTCTTGAGCGTCTCTCATCTCAAGGTCAACAGAGGACATGCAATCTCCAACCCAGATCTCTGCGCTGGGCTCTGTGGAAAGACCATCCTGGGAGGGTTCTCTGTCATGGCTGGCGGGGCACGACCCGAGACTCAACTGGAGCGTTGCGCGTTTGTATTGGCTAAGTCTAGCATCAACTCTGTCAGATCGTTTTTTTCTCCATTCAATTCAGGAAGCGGGTTGTGCATTTGTTGTGAAGCTAGTAAATGGTGAACATTTTCATTGTAGGAAATTGGACAAGAGAAATGTGCGCGCGCATGTGTGTACGTGTGCGCGCGTGTACATGCGTTTGCGTGCATGTGAACAATTATGTGTGCTTATGCACGCACGCGCGCGCATCTATACACATGAGGTTGAGTGCCTACTTACTTGCCAAGGCTTGTGAGTGTGTACATTAGTGAATATACGAGGACGTGCCTGCCTGCATACCTACCTGCTTGTGTATGCCCTTACCGGTAAGTATGCGCGTGTTTTCATGTGTGTCTATCAGCCCAAATATATCGGTCATAACATTTTGGCACATAATTTAGCATCAACATTCCTCATGGTAAGTTTGTTTGAAATATTCATCTTGTAAGTGCGAGGTATTTTGTAAAGGTGTAACAATATGCTCATGGACATTGGTTGAAATGTGCCAATCGTTTTAGGCAACGCTGCAGTCGGCTGACAACAAAGAAAACCCGAAAAATGTCCAGGTAGGTTTATTATACATTTCATGAGTCATACGGTGCCACTGAGAGTTACTTCCTGCACATTTTTGTGTCCTCATTTCACATCGTGGACGTACGACAAGAATATCAGGACTAGATGATACATTATTACAATGAGTATGAGAATAGAAACATGTGCTGACACGATTTTCTCACGCAGGCATTTCATGCCATTCAACACACACATGTTGTTACAATTATCAGGTCCGACTCTGGCCCTTGCAAAGGGAGCATGAAGATGCAAGCCTATACATTGACATGCATGATACTGATTACACACGACAAAACACTCCAGTAACAACGTTCTACTTTGCCATTCTACAAGAAAGAGCTCAGGGGAAAAGCCCCACGCCAGTAACACGATTCTGCAAAAGTGCACAAGTCTGGGTGGTTTTTTGCCTTGCCTCTCTCTCTCTCTCTCTCTCTCTCTCTCTCTGAGAAAGCTACATAACTTGAACACGTACGAGAATATCTTTTTCGAAACATCCATGACGTGTCTGAAAAACTTTAGAGGAAAAGAAGTACGAAATCTGAATTCTACCTTGAATAATTAAATGCCTTTAGAGTGGTTTCTCAGGACAACAACAACAACAACAACAACAACAATAATAATAATAATAATAATAATAATAATAATACTAATAATAATAATAATAATAAAAAAATAAAAAATAGCATTTATAACGCGCATTTCTTGCAAGAACTCAATGGGCGGGCATAGCCACATTTACACGCAGTTACTCGTCAGTCATACTACATAGCACAACACTCGTACGACTATCATACAGGACTTGAAAAAAAAAACTAGGAGGTTACCGAAAAGCAAGACGAAACATATGGGATTTTAACTGAGATTTTAAAATGGACATAGTTGGTGCATCACGTAGGCCAGCCGGCAGGGAATTCCAGACACTAGGGGCAATGAAACTGAAACTACGCTCTCCGAAAGACTTGGTACTACGCTTTGGAATTTTCAGAAGCTTTTCACTTGATGAGCGGAGAGAACGGGAAGGGTGATAGGTACAAAGGGAGGCCGAAAGATATGCCGGAAGGGTTGAATCAAAATGACGGTACGCCAAAGCAGCAATTTTGTACTGGCAGCGGAAATTAACGGGAAGCCAGTGTAGATGTTTCTGGAGGGGTGTCACATGATCGCGCTTGCCCTTCATAAGAACCAGACGTGCCGCACTGTTTTGAACTCGTTGCAGACGGTTTAGTTGTTCTGCCGGAAGACCCGCCAGGACAATCTCCCTCATTCTCTAAGAAAACCCTGATTGGACGTAAATAATTATGCGAGTTATTTCACCTTGTATAAGGGCCAGCATTCACGAACAATACTACTAAATGATGAACTTAAGGAAAATGCCAGATTGTAGTCTACAAGACGGATTGTATCATAAAACTTACAGGGAGTTTGTTTCCTCTGTAAAAATTCTCATGTTTCATTTGCGGAACATGTGGACAAGGATTTAAAGTCGATCAATGAAACGTTGACTTTTCGGATGATGCCAAGTGGACTCTGGGATGTATGAACCAGCGACTCCACGGCACACAAGAAAGCCGGACTCGGCCTCGATCTCGTGAAGAAGCCATTTCCGCAGATCTTGGTATGTCGGGTGGCTGTAAAATGAGGCAACACCTTCTTTTGTCACACTGACGTACGGTGACATAGCTGATCAGGCGACATATAATGGTGACTTTTTCTTAAACGTGTCAAGTGTACACATTTGAGCAAATAATTTTCAATGAACAAGAGAATTGGAACACAAAGTCAACCACAGCAATGGGACGTCATGTCTTCAACTCACAACCAAACTTTCAAAATCGTGAGTGGAGAAGCACAATCAACAAAAATACAGATTTATATCTCCACAGGTAATACATCGGCACGGTCTCCCGAGAAGTGCCTCGAAAACCAAGGCACTGAAAATACAAGTAGCAACCTTTCTCCCAGTCTCCAGCCAGAAACTCTTACATGCAATATCGAATACCTGGCAACGGGCTAAAATCTTGAGGAAGGTTCGGTCACCGACGGCTCCTAATTAGAGCGGCTTCCGTCACAGAGCAGACGCGACATGCAGGAGCGATGGACGCAGACGAACACGAGAGGGAGCCTGCAAGGCGGGAAGCCTGGTCAGTGAGTTTCACGTGTCCACTCCCGATGCGCGCTATTCAACCACCGCAGAACTTTTCCCTCTGTCCATAAACACCGCGGTCACAGACCTTCTGACGGAATCAGTCTAATAACGCCTGAAGAGAGCAGTCTCCAGACCTTTCACTGTAAAGTGCCGCGATCGCACTCACTGACGAGTCGAGTTCAGACGCACTTGCATAACAAAAGACGTAGTCGCATGACAACTACCGAGGTGGACAGGACAACACTGAGACGTGCCGTGTTGAATGGACCACTGCAAATCGTGAGCAAAATGAATGTTTTACTGCGGCCTGTGCAGGTCGAGTCCAACCGGATGTTGAGAAAGATACATTCAGGCGCACGCGCACACACACACTTATGCTGGGACGCTTGCAAAGTTGGTGGGTGGGTGGGTGCGTGTGTGCACGTGCGTGCGCGTGTATGTGTGTGTGTGTGTGTGAGAGAGAGAGAGAGAGAGAGAGAGAGTGAGAGAGAGAGAGAGAGAGAGAGAGAGAGAGAGAGAGAACACCAGCTGCGTTCTGTCTACTGTTGGCATGTGAGTGGTGGCGAGCCACGTCGGATCAATCAAAATTACTTCCGGTAGCGAAGGCTGTGCTGGCTCTCCCGAGCGGGAAGAGCACCTTTGGTGGGTAAAGATGGCGGAAGGGAATCACCTTTCATCCCCGTTTCACGACGTGCTCTCGCCCTCCTCAAAGTGGCGGAGAGGACGACCATCTTTGAGGTGCACTTCATCATTTTCTACAGTCCTTGCTCGGATTACAGGCGTCTACCGCCTGGATGAACGTCTCGTCCTTGTCAGCGGAGGCTGGCAGTACATTTGATGCTCTGAGCGCAGACGATGAATATCATGAAAGATTCCGTCAAAACTCAGTAAGGGTTCACTTCGCCTGAACACGTGTCTTACTTCGCCTCTTGCAGAAAGGAGAAAACACACTTTGGTGAACGCTGGAAATTACGAGGAAGATTGCAAGTTTTTTAATTACATACGAAGACTCGGCAAACTTGATTACCCGAGCCTCTAGCCGATCATTTTAGCCTTGTGCATTTCATGTTGCTCTTTCCCCTTGCACACTTTCAACCTACACATGTTTGATGGCGCCTTTTCAAATATATATCCGCCGAAATCATTTAGGTCAACAGCTCTGTTCCCTCAAACTGATTTCATTTCGTCTGAATTGGGAGCTGTCCCTGCATTAAAAAATATTGTCTGCACCAGCTGGTTCCTTGATTTTGCACCTGTTTTACATGTCCCTTCCTACGTACTCAGCATACACCTTTTCCGTTTCGTCAAATCTGAAAGATTGCACTCTGAACGTTACCCTTTACCTCCCTCTAAATACGAGTGAATCGACCAAGCCCTACGTGCACTCAGAAACTAAGCCATGACGGACGTAACTGCATGTTTCCAACAAATAAATGAGTGTGCAAATGCGGTGCAGTTTGTGAAGACTCCACCTGAACTCTCTGTACAACGTCATGTTCTCCTATCAAACGAATTCATACAGATGTAGACTGTTTCCGTCATCGACTGACGTGAACCAATTCTTCTTATTTATTCCTTTCGGGGGGTGGAGTGGGTGGTGGGGAAAGAGGGAGAACGAAACCAAGAGTGCGTCGATTCAATGTCAAACATTAACGTAAGCGTCTTTTGACATTATCATCGTCGTCGTCGTCGTCATCGTCATCATCATCATCGTCGTCGTCGTCGTTTTGCATCAAGAGTTCGTCAGACTTCAAGTTTGAAGTATGTTGCCTGAAAATTCACCGTTCCATGCGAGCATCTGAGCCCTACACACTTTCTTGAACAGGCTGCCAGCCACAACGATCAAGAGAGTGTCGTCCGGCCAATGTCCGATGGCTACTCGAACTTTAGAAAAACCCCTGTTGTCGATACGTGGCACCCAGACATTGAGTGAGTTACTGGAGCGACATGGACAGACACGGAAAACGTTTTCCATTACCGAAGGTGCGTAGCGCTCCTAACATGAACAGACGCGCCGCTCTCCAAGACGGCCAGCAACAGTGTGCAAGGCCTTCTGGTCTTTGCCGACTGAACAACAGACGTCTTCAAACGTAAGGACGACTGCAGGAGACTAGTTCAATGCACCTTCCTCCCGTGAGCATGCAGGCTTCACGCAAACACCAGTAAACAAGGCGCCATCCACCGTTGATCCGCAGGTCGACACGGCGTTCTATGGCGGAACCAAAGATCGTACTATGCACGATCAATGGCGAAACTAAAACAGAAAACAGTTGCAGTCATCCTTCGTAGCCAGGGCACCGGTGTCTGAACTCGGCAGGCAGCCTGTCTACAAGGTAGGCCTGTGCAGTTCTGCGTCGCTTTTGACAGAAGCTGAATTTGCGTTCCAATGATTAAAACTTATCACCCTGGTCCTATCTACGCCTGTGGAGTTGTGGCCTAACCAGTCTTGCGCTTGATACAGAGAAAGCCACGAGTCGATGCTTACTAGTCGTAAGTATTACATACACTTCTTTGTCAGAAGAATGAGACTAATTTTCGTGTTCTGGGGATTATGATTCGTTCCTCGCTGTAAAAGCACGAAGTCGTAGAGTATAATTCTCCACAAAGTCAATTTGGAATGGGAAAAGCCAAGAAATGTTCAGGTAACAATTTCCAACCAATTTTACCACACTACGACGATTAGAGCGCTGCAGTACCTCCTCTATTCTTCAGCTTACAGTGGATGAAGATGCAGTCTAACGAAAAGACAAAATGTGAGTGGCCTTCGGGATGATTTGAATGAATTGATGCTGAAAAAATGACAACATTTCCAGTCTTCACATCTAGATTCTTCCCAGGAGTGGGCATTTCTGGAGGAAGAAAGATACGATGTAATAATTTTGGACAGCAGGAAAAAAATAGAAAAAAAACAAAGTTTCTTAACATTCTTCTTGGAGCTAGGGCGGTCCAAATGCGACGTCTGCGAAATTACTTCCACTGTTACGGCAACCAACAACAAAAAATAACAACAACGAAATGCTGCAAGGATGTTCACAAATGAGCATGACGTATATGTGCTGTTCTTGCCGCAGATAGCAGGAGACGGCTCTGGGTCGTTTTCTACCGCTCTGACCGTTCCCTGACATTCTGGACGAGGTGAACAGATTGAGGCACTTCTCATGACACCATGGAAGGGCAGTTCAGTGATATAACCCTTTTTTTCTCGCCATGCAGAGGGCAGGAACAGCGCGTGGTTTGGCCCGTGATTGAACCGATCTCATTCATTCTTAAAGATGAGTTACAAATCCGTGCAAACCACGATGGGGAAGCTTCACTCATCGATTCCTGCCCGTACAAGGCACCATACCTTCGTCGACGTAGGCTGTCTCACATTTTCTCTTGCGTATGTCATGGATCATCCACAGGTCCCAGTTGACGTTATGGCATCCTGGAATATGTTGTGGAGACACTTGTTTGCAGCGCTAACAAAGTTCTGGCATTATTTAGCGACTTATTTGTCCACATCCGGGCTGAAAACAGCTTTCTACTTTACCATTGGTCAAAGCTTTACTAGTAAAGCACAATCATCGTTGCCTGGCCTGATGGTACGTCGGAGGTGTGCACGGTCTACTGAAATCAGCATCTAAACCAAACGGTTTCAATTATTGTTGCTTCAGTCAGAGTGCCAAGTGGGTCTTTAAACGTCACTTCAAACTAGGAATTTGGGTAAGGAGTTTCTCCGTTGTGCATTATTGCGACCACTTCTTCGTTCGTTCGTGCATCCTTTCTACCAACGCAGGAAGATTACCCACTCAAACCAGGCACACTCGTTCTCAGAACACAATGCAAAAGGGAGATTTGAAACGCCGTGCGCTCTCTAGAATGTCCACGTCGTGGGTTTGGTCATCAGGCACTCTGTGAATGCGGAGGTCGAAGGGAACCAGGCCACCTGCTCTGTGTAGATCACTCTGTGTAGATCACTCTATGATGTTGGAGGTAGAGGCACCTGCCTCACAAAGCACTTCTGCATTTCCGCATATTTACAAATCGTCCCCCACTTAATTGTAGTTACATATCTTACTGAAGTTCTGTTAGGCAACAAAACAACAACACAACAAAAACAATAACAACAATAAGAATAACATAAACAACAAAGCCACTGCATGGCTTGTATCTTGCTAACAGATTGGGTCCACTCGTCCACACTGACGAAATTTATCGTGAATATTACATATCAGATCCGTGGACGTGGAGGCAACACGCAAATCTGACTGGCGTTGGAAGAAGCAGGCCAAGAAATGTCGGCCTCTCTCGTCCACAGCAAATCGTCACAGCGTGGTCTTCTTTTGGTGAAAGGCGAAGCTGCCATAGACGTTATTCACGCAGCGGCCATTTTGAAATCGAAAACGAGACAGACTTTGCAAAAATATTGGCGTCTTCTATGGCCAGCACCAGTACCAGTACATGGAGTGGAAATCTCCTTCATGTACCTCCATTCTCGCATGGAAATTTACTAAATATGGGCAAGTGATGTTGGTGTCCACATTTAAAAAGACAGTCAGAGGCTGTGGAGCGAGTCCAGCGCAGGGCTACCAAGTTGTTGAGTGAATGTCGGGAGATGTCTTACAGCGAGCGCGTAGAGTATTTGAATCTGCACTCACTAAAAGGAAGAAGAATTCGTGGTGACTGCACCGACTACTAAAGTTTTCAAAAACCAACTGGACAAGGATCCTGCATTCATATCGTTATGTAGAAGCTATGATGAGCGACACTGTCGCAATAGGAAAATTGCGCTAAGACCTTATGTTATATAACGCAACACATTACGATGGGGCGTTCAAAAGGCTTCACGGCCTACATCTAGCCTCTCAACTACTACTACTACTACTACTACTACTACTACTACTACTACTACTACATATCCAGTAGAAAGAAAGGGAAAGGATACGAAAAGTTCATCGAAGGATTTGTGCATGACATCGAAGGTAAAACAGGTTATCCTTCTCTCTTGTAGATCTAGATCTGTAGTGTTAATCATTATGACTGGTGTTTCTTGAAATAAGGTCAGTAAGCCTATATGTTAATTTATTACGCTAATATAACCATGGGCGGTCTTTGCAGATAGTTTGTTATGTCTGATCATATACTTAATTTTGAATAAAAACTGCGAGATAAGCGACTACTGCCAGCTGGGCTTGCATCGTCTGCCATGCCGACATCAACATGTCCGGTGTGATCAAGACTCTATACATGGCTCTCTACCATTGGCTGATTTATATTTTTGGACCAATCACAATAGGTTTCTCATGAGTAGAGGTTGTTACTACGTTAGGTCGTGCAAAGTGATCGAATGCTCTTGCTTCCTTGTGTAAACATTGCAGTTTCCCAGCTATAAACAAGAAAAATAACATCACTTGCCCATATTTCAACATGTCCATGCGAGAATGGAGGCACATGAAGGAGATTTCCACTCCATGTACTGGTACTGGTGCTGGCCTTAGAAGACTCCCATATTTTTGCAAAGTCCGTCTCGTTTTGAAAACCGGAAGTATCTCGCGTGAATAATGTCCATGCTCCGACCGGAGCGAAGAGGACTAAGTCAATAAGTCTAGAACCGTGAATGATCTACTCCACTGCCGCGAAGCTTCACGAATGACGTCACGTGACACAGCCAAGACAAATTTAGCCCCTCTCCACTGTTTCGTCAGGCAACAGTACGGACGGACAGGCTGACGTAAACAGCCTGATTGCGCTATGATGTTCCTGTTTGTTCTAGAACCTTCACAACACTTGCATTTCAGCTAGCATTTCAACCAGATTTCCAGCTTATATTTAACATAACTTTAAAATTAGCGTTTCAACTAGCTTTCAAATACCAGTGCAACTATCATTTTTGTTAGCAGTTCAACTAATATTTCAACTAAATTTTAGTTGGCATTTCACCTAGCATTTCACCTAGATTTTCAGCTTGCATTTCAACAGCATTTGACCTATAGCATTTTAACTAACATTTCAACTAGATTTTTTAGCTTGCATTACAGCTAGCATTTCAACCAGTTCTAGTTTATATTTTCATTATAACCTCAAATAGCGTTTCAACTAGTATGTGACATAGCAATGCAATTATTATTTTCATTAGCACTTTTGCTTACATCTTCAACTAACATTTCAGCTTACATTTCACTTAGCATTTCAAATTAATTTTCAACGTGCATTTCAACTATATGTGTGTCATATCAGCTAGTATTTCCACCAGATTATTAGCTTACATTTCAATTAGATTAGAACTATCAGTTCAATAAGCATTTCAACTAGCATCTTAAAAAGAACTTCAACCAGTATTTTAGCATGACTGTTGGCTGGCATTTCAACCAGCATTTTGAGCTGCTTGCAACTGACACCTCAGCTAGCATCTCTGTCTGAAAACTGAGCCTGTTTTGCAACCGTTGGTATTAATCGGTACAGCTCGTGGCAAATACGGGCGGAAACGTGCTTAAATACATTTGGTTCAAACCTCTTGTATCTAATTACCCCCATCGTACCTTTGCACTCACGTAAAATCTTGACAGACAGATCAAAGAGGGCACCAATCAGGGCTTGCTGACCAAAATCTACAGTCTTCCTGCTAATAAATCTGTTACTGAATGTTATTGACTCACTGATCGGGAAATAAACAGTTATGTGTGGCATAAACTCTAAATATTACATACCTGCAGATAATTCTGTTATTGAATGTTATTGACTCACTGGTTGGGATATAGAGAGTTAAGTGTAGCAAATACTCTAAAGAAAACGTTTCCTTTGTTATCACAAACTGGAAGTAGCAATGTTGCTCTTTATTGCCTCAAATCTTCCATGGCACAGTAACGTCTTTGTTTGCTATCGCTCCTTACCTCTTTCTCAGGTCTGCCACAATCTACATGTATACCCAAAACAAGATCCTCTTTATCTCAACCCTTCGTATTCAAATACTCCTCCTGGCAGGACTGCTTATCAGCCCGCTCTACCAACTTCCGTACTCCTGTGCTGCGTTCAGACTGTCTCTCGTCCTCTCTACCTCCCCACCTCTCTGTCTGGCTCTGTCAGTTTCCTGATTATCGGTCCGCACCAGCTATCGGACGCTTCTGGGGTCAAAGCCAAGAAAGGAGGATTGCAGGAAGTAATGGAAGTGTTTAGGGAGTGGAAATTGAAGGTTGGCGGTTTGTTGTTGGGAAGACGTGTTGAGGAATTGCAGGAGGCAGGAAAGGATGGATGTGGCAGAGAACGTCAGGGAGAAGCAGATGAAGTAGTTGTAGTGTATTCATGTGGGTCATTTGGAGTGGAGTTTGGTGGGACAAAAGAGGTGAGGAGACCATGTATGGTCAAAGTGGTTCAAAGAATAGAAGAAGAGAGAGAGTCAGGTTGCTCAAAAAGGCAGGATCGGTTGTTTTTCGGACATGGTGCTAGCACATGGGGAGGATTGGGAAGATGGCTGATGTTTGATAGTTGGAGATTTACGGCCGGGCTGCCTTTGTAAGCAAATGAAAGGCTGTTAATCACGAAAATCACTAGAACTTTGTAGAGAAAGAAAAAGTGAACGCTCTATTTCTCTAATTATCTGTCTCTTGCGATTTGCGCAGGGAGACTGGGTGTATTTTTACCCTTAACCCACAAGATAAAGTTTTGCGAAGAGGAGATGGGACTCGGGGAAATGGAGAATAAATTAGGGTGGGGTGGATGTCTGTGTGTATTGGAAGGCACAGACTGGGGGGGGGGGGGGGGCGGGGCGCGGGGGGGGGGGGGGGGGGGGGGGGTGGGATGGAGTGAATTGCCTTCGGTCCAAACAGTAAAAGGTGGTTCTGAAAAGAAACTGTTTAGGTAGGACAGGGCGCGTGTTGTGGTGAGTGGGATAGGGTGGGGCGGCGGTAGGGGTGAGAAAGGTGGTGATGGTGTGTGCGTGTGTGTGTGTGTGTGTGTGTGTGTGTGTGTGTGTGTGTGTGTGTGCGCGTGTGCGTGTGTGTGTGTGTGTGTGTGTGTGTGTGCGTGTGCGTGTGTGTGTGTGTGTGTGCGTGTGTGTGTGTGTGTGTGTGTGCGTGTGTCAGTGCGTCTGTGTGTATGTGTATATGTGTGTATGTCTGTGTTTATCAGTGTGTGTGTGTGTGTGTGTGAGCGCGCACGCACGTGCGCGTGTGTGTATGTCTGCCTGAGTGTGTGTGTGTGTGTGTTTGTATGTGTGTGTGTGTGCGTGTGTCAGTGCGTCTGTGTGTATGTGTATATGTGTATATGTCTGTGTTTATCAGTGTGTGTGTGTGTGTGAGCGCGCACGCACGTGCGCGTGTGTGTATGTCTGCCTGTGTGTGTGTGTGTGTGTGTGTGTGTGTGTGTGCGTGTGTGCGCGCGCGCAAATATGCCTGTTTGTGTGTAAATGTGGGTGCATGTTTATGCACAAGCTCTTGTGTGTCTGTGTGTGTGTGTGTGAACGTGTACGTCCGTTCGTGCGTGTGTGTGTGTGTGAATGTGCGCGTGCGTGCGTGTCTGTGTGTGTATGTGTGTGCTTGTACGTGTGACCTGGAGGAAAGAGAAGTCGGAGGATGTTTGAGCTTACTACTCATCTGAAACAAAAGACATATTTCTCAAAATACTTCGAGAAAAATTGTGTGCGAATGCATAAATACGTGAATACACATGCATGCACGAGGTGGCGTGAAAAAGACATCCCACGTATTCCTCCCCCTTTTCATCCATTCCCACTGCATTGAAGCCGCAGACAATTGCGACAGGGGTTGAGGAGGCACCTGTTGTAGAACTCATATCAAGCACTTGGAAATATATATAGTAGTAGGTGGAGGCGGCGGCGGAAATGGAGGCTGCAGGTGTAAAACGAAGCAGCCTGTATCCTCTTTCAAAACACGCCGTCAATTTGCCATACGCTCGCTCATCAACACCAGCAGGCATGGGGGTGGAGGAGTCAGAGGCGCGGGAGGTCAGAGAGTGTTCTGGGCCCTGCGTTTTACGACTTACAAAGCCCTCGTTTGAACCCCAGAGCCGACGAGTGAAGATGCTTCCGCACGCTACAGATTGAGGAGATAGGACCCATGGTGAGCGCTGCCGTGAAGTCTTAACCATCCAAGCGGATGAAGTGAGAAAACGTGTTGTCGGAAGTGTAAGCGAAGAATCATGGTTTCTAATAAGCGAAATATAGATAAGAGTAGCAGTTGATGGTGGAAACAGCGTGAAGTATTGACCTTTTCCTCGATTATCAAGGCCAAGGTTAATCAGTCTGGATGTTGCTTGCCCAGGAATGTTTTTCTTCTACGATGGGAACCGGGCAAAACTACATTAGACCAAGCTGGCCGCTTCCTATTCAAGCCTTCAGATGCGCACTTCAGAGGATCCACACACGCTTCCTATTCAAGCCTTCAGATGCGCACCAGAGGATCCACACACGCTTCCTATTCAAGCCTTCAGATGCGCACTTCAGAGGATCCACACACGCTTCCTATTCAAGCCTTCAGATGCGCACCAGAGGATCCACACACGCTTCCTATTCAAGCCTTCAGATGCGCACTTCAGAGGATCCACACACGCTTGCTGCGTCCCTCGCTTGATCTCTGAGGAAACCTGGGATGCACCCAGTCGAAGACTCTGAGCCCTCCATTTGTCTTATATGTCCAATTACTACGAACGAGTTGTTTTCGTTTCTCTGGCTGCTGCGTAGCAAATACACATAGCAGAACCAAGAAGTGCTGTTGATCACAATCGCAATATCTCCTTGCATTTTAGCTGTGGTTTGGAAAATTCGACAATGGGTTCTTTTTCGGATTAATTGTTCAGTTTAACACGAAAATATCAACGCAGTTATCATTGCATTTTGGGGGATTATAGCGGGGGAAAGGTATAATAATTTCTGGTTCTCTGGCCATTCTTGTGTAAAATTCGGCCTCCAAGAGAGCAGAAACACACCGGCACTGTTCCGTTTGCGCAGTCTCCTACGTCTGACGTACACACAAAGGCATAGAACACTCAAGACTGCCGTTACCCTCTGTAAGGCCTGTTCTAATTGAGCAACGCTAACGCCTACTTCGCCGTAGTGATGATGATGATGATGATGATGATGATGATGATGATGATGATGATGATGATGATGATGATGATGATGATGATAATGATGATGATGATGATGATTATTGATTGATTGATTGATTGATTGATTGATTGATTGATTGATTGATTGATTGATTGATTGATTGATGATGATGATGATGATGATGATGATGATGATGATGATGATGATGATGATGATTATGATGATGATGGCTGTTCTGGGGATCCGAGGATGATCTGGGTTGGTGCCGACATGCCCTCTAGTGGCTATGCATGCCAATCCTGGAGTGACATGTTCTGCCACACGTTGGGCATGAGAATCCCTGGGCAGGTGGGCTCCGGGCAGTCAATGTCTTCCTTCTTCCCCGCCTTTCCTCCGCTGCCTCTCTCAAAGATGCTTCGACGGTCTCAGCTTCGCGCATTGATGAAGCTCTCTGTCGCTGGCCATGCTTTCCCAGTCATCTGCTCGGATACCGGCCATACTCAGCTGTAGCTTCAAACGGTCCATGAAGCGCTTCCTTGGAGCTCCCCTGTCACGCCTGCCCTTCGCCGTAGAGGCAGTCTTATATAACCAATCAGGACATGTAGCAACGTAGACCGCAGCTGCGTCCTGACGGGCAAGATAAGATTGATGCTGCGGCGAACAAGGCGTAAGTGTTGCTCTGTTAAAACAAGACTTTAACAGTGTTCACGGCACAAGTATGTTCGGTGTTCAGAACCCACATGTGACAAAGAAAGGCTCTTCTAATATGGAGTTCTCCGAGCAAACAAGAAAGACTGTGCACAGAAGGTAACTAGAAACATGGCGAAGAGAAAATTTCTCCACGAATGCCTGTCTTCTGCGATATGCCTTAAATAGTTTCATTGTCAATTAGAGGGACCCTCTGCTTCGATGAAACAATTTTTTTCTGCATCAAGCGTAAATTTGGTATGTTAGCGAAGAATTATAAAAAGCCCAAGCGGAATATGACAATGATTTTCAATAAGGAGTGCTGATACATAATTTAGATCCTATTTGAAATGTCCATACACTCCATGGAAGTACATGCGGAAATACATTTTTTTAAAGTGATGTGAAAGCGTGGTAATTCATTCGTCTCTTACATCTAGCTCGCAGGGACACAACATGGCTTTTCTTCAGATCCTAGAAGAAAACCCTTTGAGAGCACTGAGTAGATTTCTTGGGCGAGACTGCCAGCTTGATAGAACGGTTCTGATGTAAATTTGTATTCACGAAAGCACAGAACGTATGAAGTAGAGCATGATGAATAACGATGAACACGATATAGTCACAGTGAGGTCAATTAGAAGTGGGAAGAATGTCTACATTAAAAAATGGAATTAGTGTGTGCGTGCGTGCATGCGTGCGGGTGTGAATGCACGCCTTTGAGCTCGCATGCGTGCGCACGCGCGTGAGTATGTATGTATATCTGTCTGTGTGTGCGTGCGTGTGCGCGCGCGTGTGTATGTGTGTTGTGGGTGTGTGTGTGTGTGTGTAGATGTGTGTGTGTGTGTGTGGATGTGTGTGTGTGCACGCGCGTGCGTTTGGTAATGCCTCGACTTGGCATCGTTTCACGTGTGTGAACAACTCACTGACTCCCAAGCGGAATCGAATGAGCGTATCTCTTTGCACTTTCCTATTAATCGGAAAGACATACTTTTCTGTATATCTGGTTGTATTCAAATATTGGTAAACACAGTATTTTCTGCTTTGAGACAAAGTGGACGTTCGTTTTCCATCATACCCGTACACCATCCTAATCTTCAATTCTCTCATAAATCTTTGTATGTCGTTCTTATTTTGTGTCGCCATACTTCCTCAAAACAATATTTGCTAAATGTATATCTTATTCTACGACCCCAGCTGTCATTATCATATGTCATTATCATATGTCATTATCATGTGGCATTATCATATGTCATTATCACATGTCATTATCACATGTCATTATCATATGTCATTATCATATGTCATTATCATATGTCATTATCATGTTATATATCTTTCTTGGATACCCGTCTTCCTGCATCAAGATGATTCTCAGCCGAATTCTAACACTCTTTAAAGTAACATTTATTGCAAGGTTGTACCGCCCTAGTTCTCCGTGCACCATAATGTTTGGATTATGTGTGTGAGTATGTGTGTGTGTAAAATGAGCTGAGTGCAAAAGTTACGAGAAGGCCTATACTGATGTTGACTTTCATGATGATGGGGGAAGAGGAAGAAAGGGAGAAAAGGCAGGGAGAGGCAATGAATCGCAGTTTGCAGGTCTGCAGGAAGAGACAGCACTGGAAGAGGCCAAAACAAGATTTGTATCGAAAACTGGCCCACTGACCAGGAGACGGATATATCACAGATGCCCTAGACTGGGGGACTGGCCGAGAGAGAGAGAGAGAGATAAAGAGAGAGAGAGAGAGAGAGAGAGAGAGATAAAGAGAGAGAGAGACAGAGAGAGAGACAGAGAGAGAGAGAGAGAGAGAGCGAGAGAGAGAGAGAGACAGAGAGAGACAGAGAGAGACAGAGAGAGACAGAGAGAGAGAGAGGAAAGTGTGGGAACGAATGGCGAAAGTATCGGTTCCTGGGATCTGCAATCAATTCACGAAGCACCGGCTCCAGCCACTAAGCGCTGGGACGCTGAGCAAGTAAAGGAGTGGCGTTGGCACTGGTCCAGCCATGGTCAACGAGATGTTGATCACGCGAGTAGTGGTGGTTCTGCCAATAGAGGAGATACGTGGCTGTTCTGGTCAAGCGTTGATTGGGTTAAGGAAGGTCGGGTAGTTGTTGCATTGCTGATGGTCAAGCAAAAGACCTCACATCATACCAGATATGTTGTCTTGCTTTTGGACAAGGTATTTGTGGACTTAACAGTGAATAGACAATGATATTTTATTAGTTGGCATTCAACTAGCAATCTCATATCTGACGAGGGCATGCATCTATGGAGGGCCAAGAGTGGTGGTGCAGCACGTGAGAACTGATAAGTGTCAAGTAAGAAGGAACGGTTAACTTTAAGCAATCAGGTGTGGTCAACTGGCAACAAGTCTTGTTGGCAATGATGAAGGCATACGCATTGATTGGACATACTACAGGGGTGTTGGTTGCGTTTAAGAAACGTTGAAGGTAGTACTAATCAAATGTCAAGCAGATGACGTATTAATAATGGGGGAGTGGAAAAATGTATGTGCTTATGGCAGTGTTTCAATGAAAGCATTGTTGGGTTGATACCAGGGGAGGAGGCACAGGAAGAAACAGAAAGCTTCGTGCGAAGACCGCAGGAGATCAGACCTGATGTCCTCCTTCGGGAGGAAAGAAAATTGTCCTGAGATGATTGACAGCGCTGTTACGTGCTACGTAGGAGTTGCGAAATGAAGAAACAGGATCGATGCTATTCGTCTATGGTTGTCGGTGTATTGATCTACGTTCGAGGGAATAGAGCTGTAAAGCAGACGAGTCGGCTTCCTGTGCAGGGAGAGGCACACCCCTGGGATGAACGGGGTGATGGAGTCGCTCTGGTCTGTCCAGAACAAAGATTCTAATCCATCAAGTGTCCCGCTGCGCCATTCTGAGATCGCTCACGTCTTTGTAGAATGCCAGCCCTGACGATCACAAGGGACCCGAGGAGGTATGCCCGAAGGGTTACAGTCCTGCTCACAACGAGCACGTCTTTCCGTCTTGCGACTAAAACGGCTCTGTCCTGGATGAGTAGTTAGTTTTCTCATAATCTATTCGCAGAAAGTTAACCAAACAGATGAAATCTGTGAATTTTCCTTCTTGCCACTTCATGAGAGTAATGCCTATAGTTACGAAATACTGTGACATGTTTAAAAAAAAAGCCTGTTATTGTACGAGATAAATCATTTGCAAACAATTTCTACATAAATTACAATCATCGCAAAGAGAAATGATGTATTCAGCATGAGTGTCACTTTTCCATTTTTTAAAATTCATCATTAACTTATCGCTGCCTGCTTGGTTGAAGTGAACACCTTTATGTTTAAAACACTCTTGGGTGTCCGAACACTCCTTCCGGGGTGTGTTTGACACATGTCTTGAATAAGGCTTCCGTACAAAAGCAATGCATCCAGTACAAAAAGTATCTCAGGACACTGTTGGTGAAGAAAAACTGAAAGAAGATTCCAAATGTTTTACAGGTACTCTTGCAAGAGCGAATTTTGTCAGTTTTTGTAACGTTTATTAAAAAAATTTCAATTGCATATCACTTGTAAATTGGATTCATTATTCCTGGATAACATGAGAAAGCCATCGCTAATAGGCATGGCACGAAAATGGAACAAAGACATCTCTTCATCCTAGAAGATATCGACATCCTGGAAAGGGAAGTTATTGGCTTCAGCACTATTAGCGCTCTCAAGCTTACCAGGTCGACATCTTCAGTCGTCGGCCGCCCACCAGTGAAGACAGACAGACTCTATTCCAGAGGCGGGTTTCACACAGGCAATCAGAAAGCATCATTCGCGGTTGTCAAGCGGGACCAGAGGCGTGCTTCGTTTCTAACGGTAGTTTTTTATATACTGAGAGACAAGTGCTCACGGCGAGCGTCTTTGTGGACAGGTGGAAGTGGGAGAAAAGCTTTGGACCTTGCGAGGGCTCATCTCTGAACTTTTAAAAAAAACTTTCGAAAGGAAACGCGCCTTTCGTCTCCCCAGACACTCGCGTTTGATGCTTTCGAATTGCCTCTGCGAATCCTGCCTCAGGTGCCTCTTCGACTGAGCCGCTGTAAGCAGAGGTGGAGGGAATGAGCTTCTCGTGCTACAGAAAATGTGTCTGGTGTGGTGGTGGACCATCACAGTAGAAAAAGGGAGGAAGCGTTTGGTCCAGCGTGTCCGAGTGTGGCTGCAAGTCTCCTCACACGTGGACGTATTTCTGGCAACTACATGCATGCGGTTTCCATTGAAAATATCCCGCTTGCAAGTCGCAAAACGTGTTTTCAGTGTGCTCGAACGCGGCAATTTTCCGGCAACTATGCCGTTCCCGTTGGAAACATCGCACTCGCGAGTCCCAAGAGCAGCACTCTGTCGAGTTTCCGCCTAAATATTAGGAACGCGTGCTATTTTTGCATATCCACGAGACACTTCTTCGAACAGCCAACCAGATGAGTTCCTGCTTGAGCCGTAGCAGTAGAGATGTGTCCGATGCAGCTGTCCTAATGGCGGCCTATCCTCGCTGGATATGAAACGTCTGTGGCTACTGCAACTTTATCTGCCACTTGTAGGTTGTCCGGACGCGTAAGCATGAACTGCTTGTACAGTTCTACGAATGTGAGTAGTTTTTTTGCAAAAAAAACCTTGTTATCGTCACAAGGTGTGCAGTTGACTTGATCGAGTTCGAAGAAAACCAAACACCGCCCATGTTGAACGTCTGGGCCGAGAGCAAAGTCAATGACGTATCTAGGATGCAATTTTACCCCACAGGGTGTTTTTCTTGTTTTGTTTGGGAGGAACTGGTTGGTTGGCGAGTTGTCAATTGAAAGGAATACTACGATATCACTGTAAGCATGACGTTACGGTAAAAGTTGGAAAGATCTCTATCAACACGTAAAGTCTAGTGTAATACACGCAACCTTGTAGCATCGTCGTCGACTTCCACGTGGTTGTCCTGGGTTTGTTTTCACGTCGCTGCCCTCGTCTGTTTTATATTTTTAATCTCCCCCCAGTTCTCAGTCAGCTGTTATAACGGACACAAAAACATTTTTTGTCCTTTCAACACAACCTGCCACGTGTGAGGAGGATTTTAGCAGATTGTGCACACTGGAGGGCACTGGGGGCACTGGGATGTCTCTGAGGCGGAGCTCTGGGCAGCATCCTTCCTCTCTTCTCTGGCTGTGGTGAGGGAGACTCGGTGATTGCTTGACTTCCCTTTTGATGGATGCGCGCTAGTATAGCTGACACTGGTTCAGGCCTCAAGTTGTTTTGGTAGGTACATGTATGTCACCGTGTGGGAGATGTTGCTTCAAACAGACCTGGAATCTCTCTGTAGCCGAGGAGACAGAGCGTTTGACCTGCAGTCGATTGCAGCTATTGGGCGTGGTGTCCGAAGCAGCACAGATCCTAGACTTGAATCATTGGGCAAGGCGCTTAACCAACACTGCCCCTCCTCCTGCCCCTCCTCCTGCCCCTCCTCCTCCTCCTCCTCCTTCTCCTCCTCCTCCTCCTCCTCCTGCCCCTCCTCCTGCTCCTCCTCCTTCTCCTTCTCCTGCCCCTCCTCCTGCTCCTCCTCCTGCTCCTCCTCCTCCTTCTCCTCCTCCTCCTCCTCCTCCTCCTCCTCCTCCTCCTTCTTCTTCTTCTTCTTCTTCTTCTTCTTCTTCTTCTTCTTATTATTATTATTATTATTATTATTATTATTATTATTATTATTATTATTATTATTATTATTATTATTATTATTACTATTACTATTAGTATTCGGTTATCTTTGCTTCACTGTAATAAATTAATCAATTTATAGTAAGTAATGATAAATTTAATTATGATAGTATATAATAATATTATTAATATAATAATGTAAGGAATTGTGGACTATGAGAACCTACTCTGCAAACGCTTCGTGAGTTGGTCCTTTGTTTAGGCTTAGGTGAGAATAATTTCTCTATCTATCCCTCTAATCGCGTCTACAATCTCTACCATCACTCCACCTCCAGCTTTTCTTAGTCCATGCTCTATTTGTTGTCGTCACTGATGATTATTTGTTGCAGGTTGGAAATGCATCACGATAGTGGGAATTATAGCATGGATGGATGGTTGGATGGATGGAAGAATAGAAGGATGGGTGGAAGGATGGATGTTTGGATTGATGGAGTTGCACGACCTGTGATGATGTAGATGAGCCGGTGATAAGGTTCGAGCTACAGGAAGCTCGAGGCTTGATGGTAGAATGTCGCTGGTATGAGACAAGTCGTAGCCTCTTTCCACAACTTTATTTATTCATGGTTACAGGAGCAGCAGGCTGGTCCGAGGCCAGATGGTAGTGGGCCTGCTCTCCTCGACCCATATGGGATGGGGTCTGGGCAAAGTCACCCGTTTTAAAGGGATGGACACAGGAATTATGCCAGACGAAAAACCGGATGGGTGCACTTCCCCGTAACTCTGAGATAAACCACGTGTTCCGCTGTTGACAATTAACATGGAGAGAGTGCAGAGGGGTCGAGGAAGGTGGTGACAGCTTGCGGGCGGCTACCCTGAGGACTGACCTTTTAAATACCAGAATGATAAGGTGCCGTCCACGTGGTGGCTGCGGCCAGGGAGACAAGGGAGCGGCTGATGAGTAGATGACAGACAGGAAGGGGAGATAGAGAGAGAGAGAGAAAGAGAGAGAGAGAGGGGGGGGAGGGGGGGTGTGAGCGGTCCAGTAGATGACAGCCGGAACTAAGGGAAAGAGGAAGAGACAGAATGTACTCTACCACACGGCCTATCAGCCCTTGCAGGCTATGTATGGGCATTTAAGCAGGAACACCAAGAATAATTTAGAGTAAGTGCAAATCAAGTCATGATGTCTGTATGTAGTCGCCTCTCACGAATCCCATAGGGAGACGCGGTGGGCCAACTCTCATCCCCAACCCACAGGAGGAAGTGATGGTGGTGGTGGCTGTGGCGGTGGCGATGGAGGAGATGGTGGCGGCGGTGGCGGTGGCGGTGGCGGTGGCGGTGGCGGCGGCAGGAGCGATGGTGGCTGTGGTTGTGGTGGTGATAGTGCTGAATTCGCGGTGTTGGAGGCTTCTCCAACGCCACATTTAATTTGGCTACTTGTTGGTCACGCATGCTAAAATGAATGCACTTACCTGTAGACACGAAAAAGAACGGTTTCTGATAAGGCGTGGAAACTAATTTTGCAAGAGGACCAAAATATAAATCATTCATCCTGAAACGAGAAAGCACCTATGCAGAAGAGTTAGCCATTTTTTTTAATGGCCGTGGCTAACACCCGTATGTCGGGACCACTCGGGGTTCGAATTTATAAACGTGCCAAAATGGATGGGAAGAGATGGAGACTCCACTTGAAAAATCATTAGTCGAAGAAGCTGGAGACGCTTTTTACAAATAAACATAGCCCCATGTCTCAAAGGGCGCCTACATCTGACAAATCCCCGGGACGCCCTCGTGCCCCTGGAAGATAGGCAATCGCCGCCTGCTCCCACAGGGAGGAAATGGTTACCCTGCAGGCGGGGGGTCCCTGATAAGGTTTATCTACGGCGATCCATGCCAGACAGAAGATGGCTATCCAAGGGAGTTCCGCCAGCATCTTCCTCCAGCCTGTATCTCCGTCCATTCCTCATCGCACCAGACCCTGACTTCATTAACCGTTTTCAAGCATGAGGGCTTTTTTTCTTCTTCTCAATACTCTTTTACTTCTCAAATTCCAATTATGTTATTCGTTTTGGGGG
>JAWQFJ010003008.1:47500-67500 GCA_034096865.1 Theodoxus fluviatilis
AATCAAATTGATAATGTGCAGTGGTGATCCAATCGTAGAAGTGTACAGGAGAGTTATAATTACGTATACAACCTGGAGTTAGATTTCTAAGTATAAACAGTTACTTTTAACTAGTATGCATGTTTAATGAGAGTATCATTGCCCAACATGTATGTACACGTTTTTGTTGAGTCATGAAGTAACAGTGGGAAAATGTTGGCACAGTATCACCTATCTACAGAGTTTGATATCACTTCAACCATTTGGTTGTGTAGTGTCAAAGCATAGTAAATGTACATTGCAACATTCCTCACTTTCCTGATGTCATTACTGTCTAGTAGTTTTGTCAGTTTCTTATGACTGTTTATCGTTATGTCGTTTTCTGTGTGTATCTTTCGTGTTTCACTATATATGTTACCGGAAACAAGCGGAGCCAGGAATTACGCGTAATCCCTAAGCGTTTTAGTGAATACGCGTAATAACTGTTTCACTCGGGGATTACGCGTAACCACTGAAATTTCCAGTGATTACGCGAAATTCCTGAAAAACGACCCCAGTTATTACGCGTAATCCCTGACACTCTGATGCCGTGTAGTTTGCTTGAAAAATGACCCCAGTTATTACGCGTATTTCCTGATATGACGTTGATGACGACGCCGTTGATGACGACGGTGACGACGACGACGATGATGATGATGATGATGATGATGATGATGATGATGATGATGATGATGATGATGATGATGATGATGATGATGATGATGATGATGATGATGATGATGATGATGATGATCAGTGTAGTTTGCTTGTTGAGAGAGCCTATGGTTTGTGTCAGTATTTTGAACTGATGATGATGATGATGATGATGATGATGATGATGATGATGATGATGATGATGATGATGATGATGATGATGATGATTCAGTGTAGTTTGCTTGTTGAGAGAGCCTATTGTTTGTGTCAGTATTTTGAACTGATGATGATGATGATGATGATGATGATGATGATGATGATGATGATGATGATGATGATGATGATGATGATGATGATGATGATGATGATCATTCAGTGTAGTTTGCTTGTTGAGAGAGCCTATGGTTTGTGTCAGTATTTTGAACTGATGATGATGATGATGATGATGATGATGATGATGATGATGATGATGATGATGATGATGATGATGATGATGATGATGATGATGATGATGATGATGATGATGATTCAGTGTAGTTTGCTTGTTGGGAGAGCCTAAGGTTTGTGTCAGTATTCTGAACCAGCTCAAATCCGTGATACATGAACGAAGGATAGATCTAGATCAACATGAGCGAATTTCAATGAATGCAGTTCAGATTTGAACTCTGTCTGTGCTCCCCGGATTCTTTGGCTTAGTTTAGTGAATACGCGGAATCAACGCTGTTTCACTCGGGCTCAGCGTAACCACGTGAAAGTTCCAGTGATCCCCGCTGTGCCGCTGAAATTCCTGAAAAAGACCCAAGATTATTACGCGTAATCCCTGACAAATCTGATGACCGTTTAGTGTTGCGTTGAAAAAGGACCCCCAGTGTACACGCGTGAGTTCCTGATAGGTGACGCTTGAGACCGAGGCCGTTAGATGACGTACGATGCCCGACGACGATGTGTTATGATAGATTTAGATATCAATGCTCGATGATGATGAGTGATGAGTCGATGATGGATGATGATGATGACGATGATGATGATGGATGATGATCGATGAGATGATGAGGCTGATGATGGATGAGATGCTAATCAGTGTAGTAGCTCTTGTTGAGAGGCTATGGGGTTGTGTCAGTAGTTTAGAACTATCGATAGACGAGAATGATGGGATGAGATGATGAGGATGATGATGATGAGATGATGGATGATGAGTGATTGATGATGGATGATGATGATGGGATGAGGTGATTGATGATGATGATGATGGATGATAGATGATGATGATGGATCGATGCTGAGATGATGATCGCATGATGCTGATGATGATGATGATGGATGATGATGCTGATCATTCAGGTGGGTCGTTTTGCTTGTGAGGAGAGCCTATAGTTTGTGGTCAGTATTTTGACACTTGTTATGACGATGATGGATGATGTGATGATGATGATGATGGGGGGGGGCAGATTGGATTTATTGAATGATGATGAATGGATGATGATGGATGGATGAGTGATGATGTATGATCAGTGAGTTTGCTCGTGGGAGAGCTAGGTTTGTGCGTCATTCTGAAACCCAGCTCAAATCCGTGATACATGAACACAAGGATGATCGTAGATCAACGATGACGCGATTTCATGAACCGCAGTATTAGATGTTGAATCGTCTGGCTCCCGGATTCTTGTTCTATATCGATATAGGCCGTGGTTTTTCCCATGGTTTGACGCTCTGCTTAGCTTCATGCGTGCCCTGTCTCAACCAAGATGGTGCGATCGAGCGAAATTTCACGAAGTAGTCTCACCGAGCATGTTTAATGCAAACAAAAGCGGGCTTAATTCCGAAAAAGAGATTTACCAGCAGACATCGTGACTAAAGCCAGCTGATGGTTAATCGAAAAGCACGGGGAAGGCTCGGTTACTACTAGTCTAGAGAAGTAGTTTTCAATTCGAATTCAGCTGAGATCTGTCAGTCTAGGTTAATGATAACGACGACGCGATGATGAGACGAGAGACGACGGAGATGAATTGACGTTGATTGACGACGACGGTGATNNNCACCACTCAGGAGGGCCAGACATTGTTTCATGTTGTTTTTTAACATTCCCACAATTATGTTAGACCAAGTTTCACCCTAAGGTGATTTCATGAAAAACACAACTTACCCTTGATGAAGTGTCTAGCACAAACGCGTCTCCCCAGCGCGAACTGTCCCCTTGTCTCGGCACCTCCCATTCGTGTTGCTCTGTTTGAGCCAAAGTCCGTCTTCTTTTTTGCTGTCCAATATCGCGAATTTCGGTGACCCCTTGTTAGCCACTCACCTAGTTGGACATCCTATGAGTAGGACAACAACATTCGTTCGTTACTACTGTGGGAAACAGCTCCATCTCACACAGCAATCGTTCGTCCATTGTGAAAATGAAACTTCAAAACACGCGGCTGGCAATGCATTCAGAGTAACGACCCTCCAGCAAACCCTCCAGGGGCGTGTACACAGAAAGTGATGACGCGAATCGGGAGAGGTCGGTACAACTGAGCCGGAGCCGCTCGATGTCCCCTTCATCAGCTTGGACCGCTGGCTGCTGGGCTTTCAGGGCCTGCTCCAGTAGCTCAGCCAGGGGCCTGCTCCATTGGCTCAGCCAGAGGCATCTGGGCTTTCAGGGCCTGCTCCAGTAGCTCAGGCTAGAGTGGACCCAAACACTATTGAGATGCATGCAGGATGACCCAGCCCTCTAAATAGTGTGTTATCACTTATTTCATTATCGATTCATTATTCTCGTTGGTGAAAGAGTGTTGCACTATGAATAACTTTTGATCATCTTCCAGTGGCCTTCTAAAATAAAAACAAATCATCAACAACGACGACGATGACGATGACAAAAACAACAAAAGTACTCTCCTACTTGCTTCCCACCATTCTTCTTTCTTTTCTAACATCTCTAAACCATTCCATCTCAGCTTCTCTCTCTCTCTCTCTCTCTCTCTCTCTCTTCTCTGTCCCCCTTCTCTACTCATCTCTCTCACCTCATCTTCTCCTCTCTCTCTCCCTCCTTCTCTCTCTCTCTCTCTCTCTATCGTAATCCAGTCTCCTTCACCTCACACATATCTCTCTCTCTCTCTCTCTCACTCACTTCTCTATACCCCCTTCACTCTCTCTCTACCCCTTTATCCCTCTGCTCTTCTATCTATAGTTCTCTATCTTATCTCATCCCTCTCTATCTTCACTATCTACACCCCACCCCCCTATCTACTATCTCTCTCTATAACTAACTGATCTATCCACATATCTCCCTCTCTCCGCTGCCTCTCTCTCCGACCCCTTCTCTCTTCTACTGCTTCCCTTCTCCTCTCCTCTCTCTCTCTCTGCTCTCGTCTCTTCTCTGTCTCTCTTTGTCTTCTCTGTCTCTCTCTCTCTTCCTCGCTCTCTCTCTCTCTCCTCTCTCTCTTTCTCTCACCCACTCCACCCACCCTCTCTCTGCTCATCTCTCCCTCTCGCACGTCAGCATTACGCGTTGTCTCATGGAAAAGCCTAACAGCGTTCATTGTTACTGCTGGTAAACACACGGCATGGTGCTTGTTGCTGCCGATTCCAATGACTGACATCAAGCGTTACATGCAGAGTGAAGACTGCAGCCGAAACCCGGCTGTAAATCCAACAACCTGGGGACATGATGGTTGTCGCGTTAGACCTGCACGTTCGTTTCGCTATTTTCAGATCTTTTATAAATATGAATATCGCGATCTATCGACGGAGATGTATACGTACCTTTTCGAAGTGTTAAGATGTTTTGGGGTTATTGTTTTTATTTCACCAACTCGAGACATTTGCACAAGACTAAGGCAATCATTGAAAATGTTGAAAGCTTGGAGTGTATGGTGGTACTACGCAGAGGATCTATAAGCATGGCTCGATCGTTGTGTTTTATTTGCTATTCCCAGCACCCTGTTTTCTCCACCGGCTTCCATCGGCATACTCACCTCCACTTCTGCCCTACACCACTCGCCCTTCCCAAGCACCCAGGAAGAGAAGTTGGTGTATTCGCACACCTGATATCCCTATGAGTTGGGGTGGGTAGGTGGATGGTGGTTTACGCCATGTCAACCTTTGTTGGCCATGTAAAGCCATTAAGCACGAAAATAACTAGAATCGAGTGAACGCAAATCAAGTCACGATGTCCCTGTTTATTCGCCTCTTACGAATCGCGTAGGGAGACGCGGTGGGTCAGTTCTTACCCCGAACCCACAGGGGAATATGAGTTGGGGGTACGAATAGACCCCCTG
Organism: Theodoxus fluviatilis; assembly: GCA_034096865.1. Lineage (NCBI taxonomy): Eukaryota > Metazoa > Mollusca > Gastropoda > Cycloneritida > Neritidae > Theodoxus > Theodoxus fluviatilis. The sequence goes on from JAWQFJ010003008.1 coordinate 52,432, forward strand.
CGTCTCCTTACGCGATTCGTGAGAGGCAAATAACTAGGGAAATCGTGATTGGCTAGCCACGTGATATAAGCAGACGTTTGCGACTTGTGTGTGCGGCGTTCGAAGCTGCGCGCATCATAGAGTTGCATCCCTGAGCAAGGTGCATCATTCACATTGATTCTTCCCACCCAGAAGTGAAATGGGTACCTGTGAGGATTGAGCTGGAAAATGATAAAAGCTAACTTTGGCGCGTTCATTCGCAGCCTGATTGCGTGCTCCTCAGGGGGTGAGTTGGTGTTGGAGTAACAAAAAGAGTAACCCGACGACCAGGGGGTAAAACTGGTGCGGTTTGAGCACCCATCAAAGGGTGGAAAGTCGCAATATAAAAAAGAGCACCCTTACCTCTACCTCTTACTCAAACCTATTCCAGTGATTTTCAGGAGCAACGGCCTAACCTAGCCTACACAGACTGATAGACCATAACACTTTCATCGCCGTCATCCTTTTAAAGTTATGGGTGCTTTTTTATATAAGGACTTTTCATCCATTAACGGGTGCTCAGACCTCACCCCTTTACCCCTATGGTATCACTCCACTGCCACGTCTGTTCCCTGGGTAGCACACAGCCCGGCTGCTGATGAACGCGCCAACATTATTTGTAACACTTTTCCAACCTTGCTCGCACAGGAACCATTTTACTCCTGGGTGGGATGAAGCTATAAAAGTGAAAGAACCTTGCTCAGAGATGCAACTCCAGGATCCGCGCAGCTTGAACGCCGTACCCACTGGCCACCAGCTACTTTTTTGGGGTCAGACTTCTGTCATCCCGTTTCTTCTTCTTGTTCGTGTTCTTGTTGTTGTTCTTCTTCCTTTTTCTTTTTGTTCTTCTCGATTTTGTTTTCCTTCTTCCTCCTCTTCTTTCCCCCTTTACAAAATGCCTTGCATTGAAGGAAAGAACAGGGTATTTGTACATGTCCAACATCTCAAGTTTTGACTCCCTGCTTCATTCATCTGGTCTTTCTTTTCTGTTTCTTTCTGTACAAACGATGTTATTGCTTACTTTTCTGAACCATTCTAAAAACATCTAGCCAGCAGAAAGTCAGCACACACACAAAGTTTGCAACAATCGATCTTCGTTCAATGAACTGGGGTCGATGTCTTAGCAGCTGCGTACTCGTTCATCATGCAATCTCAGTTACTGAATCCATTAGTTGTGCCGCCCAGGCCCTCCATAAAACTGAACGAGAAATAATTGGATATAGTTGTTATGCTAATGGGAGGAACACACAACGCATTATTTTAGGCAGAGTCGTTTTTGACCTTTAGAGATGGATGGATGGATGGTGTTTTACGGCCTATCAGCCTTTGTAGGCTTTCTAAGCCCATCAAGCACGAAAATCACTAGAATAGTTGACAGTAAACGCTAATCAAGTCACAGTGTCCCTAGTTATTCGCCTCTTACGAATCGCGTAAGGAGACGCGGTGGGTCAAGTTTTACCCCGGACCCACTGGGTTTTAAAAAAATGAGGTTATGAAGTTTTACTCATTCTGGGTCACTTACAAGGTCATGAAGTTATTCATTCTGGTTTAAAATTCAAAAAAGGTTATAAGTTTGACTCATTCTGGGTTATTGACAAGGTCATGAAGTTATTCATTCTGGATTATTGATAAGATCGTGGTCACTCCTGGGTCATTGACAAGGTCACGAAGTCACTCATTCTGGATTATTGATTAGATCGTGAAGTCACTCATTCTGGGTCATTGACAAGGTCATGAAGTTATTCATTTTGTTTTTTTAAATCAATAAGGTTATGAAGTTTTACTCATTCTGGGTTATTGACAAGGACACGAAGTTACTCATTCTGGGTTATTCACAAGGTTATGAAGTCACTCATTCTGAGCACTTTAAGTCATTATTCCGACTCATTATAAAGCATTAGAAATGTCACTGACTGTCATCTTGGAGCAATTATAATTTTATAGTAACAGTCACTAAGGACATTGAAAAAGATAATAAGACAGGCAGTCAAGGATGAAGATACAAGCTTTATTGCCAGTCAGACAGAGACACAATCACTTGAGGAGTCACACAACGAGGCAGTCAGATCAAAAACATCACAGAGTTGCAACCCGAACAAGACTAACCAACCCAAACATCTTCGACCATGCAGGTCTCTGTCATCAAATCACATCTGCAAGTCTGCAGAGCTCTGAGCTTCCGGATACCGATGCCTCAACAAGACTATGGCTTGCAGGCAAATACTCAACACAGATCTGGGTCAGAACCACACATCTTCAATGCGGACAAAACCTACACAACTCTCATGTCGTCGAGGGGGAAATGCACACACTTCAGCACTGACTAGTCACATTACAATACAAGGAGCAGTTGATCATTGATGAATCACTGCAAAAATCATTCATGGGCATTTGGGTAGAGTCATGACACCATGAGTAAGTCATTCGAAATTGAACAGACACCAATGAATGACTGAACATGCTCATTGACGAGACATATGACCAATTCCTATTAACTATCAAATAACTTCTCAATGCAAAGTGCACTCATGCACCTGCTGCTCTATCTGGTTGACAGAGAGCAATCAGCCAATGGTTGCAGACTTGGTCATTAAAACCTCCACTGTAAAGAACATGACTACTTCCTTGGGGACGATGACTGCTATGTTAAAAATACATTTTCAAAAGAGATGTTCACAGCAATTTACATGTGGTTAGCAAGGCACTACCCAGATTTCAAAGCATGTGTAGTATGGAACATTCCAAAGAAAACCATAGGCGTTAGTCTGAAAATGAATGTAAAATGGTTGTGGTGTTTTTTTTACGGTCCATCAGCCTCTGTAGACAATGTAAGGCCATAATTATAAAAATGAAAGAAAATTGTTTTCCTAAACATTTCAACAGTCATTTTAGAAACTAGACATCAACTCAAGAGAAATGTATGTTTCAGTCTTATTACACTTGGTGATGGATTGACAGATCAGATGAAAACAAATTGTCCACGTCAAGTGCAGAAAACATTACGGGATGAACTATACTATTCACATTGTATCCAGTATACAATTATTTTTTCCCATACAATCAGTGATACATCTTGCCCACTTCAATGCACCAAAGTAAAATAAATTATCATAAAACACTAAACTTTTTTTTTCATCCAAATAATATGCCATCATTCAAACTAGGACACAATGTGTTTGTTATCACATTCACGAAGAACTAACTAGTCACATCAAATGTGTTCACACTAAGATGGGATATAATACACCTCATGAGTTTCCTCTAGTGCACATCTCCACCCGAGAGCACAAACTGGGATTTTAAGTAAACTTCATTTTCTTGCGTTTTTAATCCATACATTCTCCACTCAGCTTTCTACTAGAAATCAACACAATCATACTTTGACAGAGACCCTTTATATGATATTCAAAACATCTACACAATCACAACAATTAGCCTTCAAAGCATGCTTCCAGTAACACTTGTGCCAATTGCTTACCCACATACTCGATACTGACTTAGCAGTCTGTACATGAGTCTTCATAGTAAGTAGGCAATATGGATTTACAAACAAAGGAAATCATCTGTCATTGAAAAACGAAAACCCCACCGTCCACTTATTTACAGCCGAATTGTACAAGCAACACAGATAGCACCTATGGACAATACTGCTTGCTACAAAGTTCTCTCTCTTACTTATTTTTTAATTAAAGAAAAACAAACAAACAAAAACCACTCCCTCCCTCTCAGTACAAAGCACCTGTACTGAAAAGACAACTTTTTAAGGCTGACTAAACTGGTAATTTGCTTCTGTAGTATCAGAGCAAGAACAGGGGATCAACACTCCAAAAGGGTAAGTCCCCCATGCACGTGGGACTGCCCAGGTTCAAGCAAGTTTTTGAAGTAGGAGACTTTTTGTTTTTTCCAATACAAACAGCTATACCTTCAGACAGATGTTATAAGACCACCAGCTAGACCTTTTTCACTGTGACGCTCGAGTTCAGGAATGCCGTGCCACTTCCTGCCTGGAATAGTTGATGACTCCGAAAGCTTGTGGCATACAGTACTGTAAGTCAACAATTGGACTTTGTGTCACCCACACCTCTGGGAGTACATTTAAGATCAATGAGTTTAGTAGGATTTGCTGGGGAATTAGCAAGGGCTACACATCCCCATCCACCATTCCCCTCCCGAGCAGCACCTGATATGCCCGTCTTACTGTGGGGGAAAAACTAGAGTTAGCAAAATATGGTTTTGCTCATACATCATGAACATTTGGTCTCAGATTGTTCACTGTTCTCTCACACATACACTCCTGCTACTAACACAAGTATAATGTGCACACATGCACACACACATGCATGCACACACATGCATGCATGCACATAAACACATGCACACACACACACACACACACAGCATGCACACACACACACACACACACACACTCACACTCCACAATAAACCCAACAGACGCATCATTTATTTGTTTTGTCCCACTCTGAACCAACATTCATGAACCAAAAATGGCAAGAAGTGCAAGTCACTGAAAGCACACCAGAGTGGAAGTACTCAAAGCTACAGCATATCTGTCGTTACACAAGCACAGGCAACACTAAACTGCAGAGACCCCAAAACAAGGACCTATTGTTTATCTTTCAAAAGAATGATGAAAGTTTAGAAAGCAGTGTTTCCATGTAAACTCCTGCCTTTGAAACGGGTGTAGTCACAAAGACACAACCTGAATCATACTGAATCAGACAAGTCAATATTTCACATCTTATGATGCCCTATCACATGGAAACTTCAATATCCTTACAAAGATAAGCATTGATGATCATCTATCCATTTAGTTTTTTCTTCACAGCATACAATAACTGATCCACAAAAGGGGGGGGGAAGCTTATTACAATTCAAATGTTTCAAATGTCAACAGCCAGTACTGCCCTCTTAACCCATGCTTCAACCCTTGTAAATCTTTAATGCCATACACAGGGGCCCCAAATTTCAATGAGGAACAAACAACAAAACTGCAAGTGCCCTAAACTGCAGCTTTTCAAACAAAATTAGCTCAAAAATCAAAGAGAGCATCAAGCCACAACAACTATCTGGATCACATTTCTATGAAGGAAGTCATTTCAAGAGGTTTATCACCTCCAGAGGTTTAACAGTGGGAGGCGGAGAAAGCTCCTCCAAGGAGAAATGCCATCTTTAGAAATAGTCGGAAAAATGTCCTCAGCATAAAAAATCCATCACAAGATGTTACTTTTAGCAAGTATGATCACATTGTCACAAACAGCATGCAAAGTTTAACCCTCAGAGAGTCACAGTCCAAAAAATTGGACTGCATCAGCGGAGTGCCAGAGTCCAAATTTTGGCCTACTAGACTGTATCTTCACTAAGCTCACTCTCTTTTAGTTCTATTAACCCATGAGAGCACAGGACAAATCAAAACTGGTCTGCCATCAATGCCAGTGCACTTCAAGCGTGCTTTTATAAATAGTTATTATGGTACTCCAAAGGTTAAATGTCTATTTCTGCGCTTTGGTAATTATTCATATTCCCATTAAGTAAAATTTAACCCTATTTCACTCTCCTCAGAAACTACTTGCATCCTTACCAAGAAGCCCAACAAAGTTCAATGTAAACCTGTTCAAACAACACATATTTAAGTTACATAGGAAAGAGACCAGTCTTGCCAATTTAATAATAGAAAAATGTATCTGGAACAAACGAAAACTGAGAAATTCATCTAAATTCAAACCACATTGGTTTTTTTTTGTTTTGGAAAGAAGTGTACCAGCATATCAGTGGGTTTCTTGTAACTCAAATTACAAATATCACACATATGATTCCAAACATACTTTCCACCATGGTAAACAGGTTTGGTAAAATGTACAAGTCAAGAAGCAACTCCATGTCTATGATCAAAATAAAGCAATAATGAAAAATATTGGTACAGAAAGTTTTCTCTCATGAACATTTTCAAAGCTTTTACATGTAAAGTCACCCAATTAATCAGGCCCACTGTTCTATACTTCATTCCAACCCACCCCACCCCTATAACATAAATCTATATAATTCTGATTCATGTAAGTTTAGGAAAACTTGTAAGAATAAAAGAAAGAGAGAAAGAAAAAAAGAAGTGTGGTTTAGCTACAGTCAATATAATCAATGTGGGCTCTGCAAATGTCATGTTACTTGGGTTACTTCCCTTGGTTACTTTAGCTTGGCAGAGTAATCTCCCTTGAATTGCTTTTGCACGCACATGGGTGGACAGGATGCGTTCATTTAAGGCAAGGCTTGTGGTTGATGACTGTCGTTGGCTCAAAGAGAATACGAAAATCCTGTAGCTGCTCAACGAATGAGACACAGTCCCCAACTGAACTATGTTGAAAAAGTGACTGAAACAAACATGAAACCAAACTGGCTGAAATTAAGGCCCCTGGTGATACTTTGATGGAATTGCCACTGCAAACATGAACATTAGAATACAGTGGTTACATAAACAAGGCTGGAAGTAAACACTTGAAAAGAGCAAGACCATGTTTCTCTATGCTGAAGGAGCTGTTCGGGAAAATTGCTATCACAGATTGTATGCTATCTGTAGCAAACTTGTTGACATTGGTAGGGAACTTTACACAAAATTGCATCAAACTGAAATGCACACAGCACAACTTTGTAGATGTCTATGATCAGAGTGGGATGGAACACGTTCCACTACAGTTTGCATAGACCTTATTGCTTTTTTTTTCTTCTGGAAATTCCACATTTCCCCCCAAATTTCACGTGAAATATGCAACATAATTAATGACAGAGGGTACATAATACCAGGTGAAATTTTGGAGATGAAATATTAGAAATATGCCATGAAATGTAAAATTTGAAGGAAAAAAAGGTGTTTTTTATAACTACCACTAGAAAATAATGCATATACAATGTAGTTAAATTCTAGAAATGTTACTTTAACTTTGGACTTGTTAAATTCTAAAACAGTTCGTCTATATCAGATGTGCCAAATGGTGGTTTAAATATTCTTCTTGTGCAAGAGACACTAGATGTAATGACACCTCATGCCGGAGATGACACTGCATACAACTACAAACATTTCAAGAAGCTGCTGGACAGACAAGGGATCACACAGTCACCAAGCAAAAAACAACAACAAAAGCCTCCTCTGTCAGCAGAGTAGTCACTTCTTGGTGTGTAGGTCCAACACATGTAGACTTAAGTAGCTATCCATCCCTGGGAGTGGGGGCTGATCCATGAGTCCCCTTGCTGGACAGAGAGGGTCACAGACAACGCCTGCACCTCAGGTGCACAATCAGTCAGGATGACAGAGCAGTGAGGGAGTATGGCACATGGCCACCTGTGTTTATCTCTGTTCAACTCATGCCTTCATCTGCTGGAGACATATCTGGGAGTACTGTCTGACTACACTTCATCCATCAGTCCACATCACTTTATACAGCACAGTTAGGGAGTCTTCTTTCTAGCCATCAAAATAAGCTGTTTTGCCCCCACCCCCCAACCCTGCTATGAGGCACATAGGATTTTTTCCCCCCAAGAGAGCTTCAGTGTAGCAGACAAGGTAAGAAAATGTTCAAGGAGGCAAAAAAGGTAGTTACCTTCCTTACTGAACTTTCCGACCTTGTAGTATTTGGTGCTGTGCTGTACCAAGGATTACATTGGATGTCTCTGCACACTTATTCACATTTCTAGTTGATTTGGTGATGTTACAATAGTATGCCTGGCTGTGGTGTCATTCCCGATTGTGGAAAGAAATTGACTAGAGGACACTTTAATTGTTACAAAAATCCTGACCGTTGCAAGAAATGGATTAAAAAACCAGCAACCAAGAACTTGCAACTGCTAATCTGCAGTGCTCATTTTTTGTTAATTACTCCCTTCTCAATGAGGTCGGATTAGCTTCCAGACAATTTGTTTTCCATCTCCTTTAAAATTCATTCAAGAGTTTCAAATGAGAGGATGGTTTTTTTTAATGGTGACTTGGGCATCTTGAAGCACAAGTACCAGCCTAGGTACTAGCAGGGTCTTTTCTGTTGCAAAGGGACACAACTCTTACTGCGACTCCACTTTTCTATCCTCATTATCACAAAATTCCAATATCAAAGAGGCAGGAGGCATCCCCCAAGCATCCTCTGGCATTTTTCTGGGCAATGCTATTCTCCTTGCTGAAGGCACAAGGGTCCCAGGAAACCAAGGTTCCACTTTAAGGCTGCAGAAATATACTAGTTACTACACACAGTCAGAACAGTAAGCACCCTAAACATCCCCTTCAAATAACAGGAAGAACATGGGTTTACATGGGCACAGCATACAGGGCTATCCAAGAGTGGAGGTTTATTTACAATTGATACCATTCTTTCCTTTCAGGCCAAAGGACAATGACCAGTACATTTTCCCACTGACTGCAGTCTCGGCTAAATGGATGGAGCTTTGCACAGTTTTCAAGGATCTGGGACACTCAGTCACATGTATACATTGCAACCACAGAGTCATGAACTGCTGCTGCTGCTGCTGCTGCTGCTGCTGCTATTCTTGTTGTTGCTTACTCCATGAGAAAGTCATCACGCTCTGGAATTCTTGTAGACTTAAAACACAGCTGTCACACTTGTTTCTCCTCTGCAATGCATACTCGACAATCATTTCAGTGGACAATGGTAGGATCTCCCGAAAAGTGGACTCCACCATGCCATGATGAAATTCTCCACCAATGAATGGTGCTGTTGTGGTCCACTCAACATTTTCCATGCTCATCTGAATCTGCTGGTTGCTGTGCAGACATCACGTTGAGTGTCAAAATGCATCACAAGGCTTTGGAATAAGAGCGCTGTTGCTGGTTGTCATTGTTCAAGGATGAGATCTTGAGCATCATTTCACTTTGAAATGACAGTAACTTGCATTCAAATGAGTTCAAAAGGCAACCTGCTGTAAGTAGCACATGACAATCATTGTTATTGCATCCCTGTTGGACAAGTTTCACTGAAGTAATTGTGTTCTGGTCGGGATGTTACAAATTCAGAACTCCTCATTACAAGTATGCAGAACAGTATCTCAAACTCATCTGGTTGGACAGTTGACCAGTTAACACTTCTTGATGATGAAAAATCTGCATGATGCAGCGTCATGAGCAGAAGATTTGGATCAATGTTGCAGAGGAGCACAGGAAAGGGCTTGCCCTGTTCCGGTTAAGTTTTAGTCCTGAATGTAGCTACCATGAGCCTGAACTTGGAATACAATAAGGCTTGTCACTCACTGCCTAACATACTTTCCCCCCCTTTCATCCCAAGGGACAAACTTGCACTGTACTACTTGACTAGATCCAGCAATGTCCACAGTACAGTGGTGTGACTATGGAGTAGACACTCATGCTGTGGCATGGATCAATATATCCAGGAAGGTTTTTTTCAAAGAAGGAAAAGTTGAATTGTCCTTTTTTATGGGCTGCAATCTGAAATCTCTTTTCAGCTCCCAACTGAAAGCCATGCACAGTGTAAAAGTTAAGAGTGCAGGTTAAAGAGAAAACAGTCTTAAATGAACAGTCCTCAATGTCGTGTTTGGTTCAGTGCTGGCTGCACACATCTACAAAATACAGCTCCTTTCAGTGGGTGTGGTTCTACTGGCACTCTAGGTCAATCCAGATTCACATTACTACACCTTCAAGTGTCTTAGCATCATAGCCAGAGAAAGATACACATTCTAGCAGATGAGGATGGGGGACCCATACTCTGGCTTATAGTCATGTGTATTCATCTGCACACTGAAAAAAAAGAAGAAAGAAAAGCACAATTCTGCAGACCAATGAAGACAAGGCCTCACTGGTGCTTCAACAGAGTTTACATTTCCACACACAGACTGCAGGAAACCTTATGAAGCCAGAGTCGATGATAACACTATCATCCTTGGCTGACTCAGCAGCTCAGTAATGAAAAAACCTGCCATTGCAGTAACCCTGCAGGATGTCAGACTAGCCTGAAGCAAACCAGAACTCGCATCCATGGTAGCATTCATTGTAGTTTATCCAGTTTTCACCAGACATACTGCAGATCAGATGGTCCAAACAGACACTCACTTGGTCAATGTTTCATCCAAACTTTTGGGCAAGGGATGTCAAAATTCACCACGTCCTCTCAGACGAATTAAAGTTGCACTTAAAGGCATCTGGGTATTCCTGCAGAGTCATCCATTGGGGCTTGGATGCATGTTCTCACCTTGAACCTTGCCTTCATCCATTCAGAGCAAAGTCATGCTTCTATAAGGCAAAGACTCCACTTACAGATCCCCCCCCCCCCCACCCCGCCCCCCCTCCCCCCCCCCCCCCCCCCCCAGTTTGCCTTCACATCCTCAAGGAGCAAGAAAGCAGCATTTCAGTGCCTCAGTCCAGGGTCCAAGTTTCACAGCTCACATCTTGAGCTGTGCCATCATGGAGGAGAAGTCAGCCAGACGCTGGTAGTCTGGGTCTGGATCAGGGTCATCCCGGTCGCTGTCTTTGAATGTGGGGTTGTTGGCAGTGCGCGGCAGACGCAGGGTGCAGGGCAGCATCTCCGGCATGACTGTGTGGTGGGTCACCAGCGCCGTCAGGGACGGCCACTCCTTGTCCAGACCCTGCAACATCAACACAGCTATCGTGTCACTTGCACAGGGAGGGAGGGAGGGTGGGTGGGTGGTGGGTGGGTTGGTTGGTTGGTTGGTTGGTTGGATGGATGGATGGATGGATGGATGGATGGATGGATGGATGGATGGATGGTTGGATGGACGGCTGGCTGGCTGGCTGGACAGACTGACGGACGGACGGGTGGATGGATAGACGGGCGGGCGGGCGGGCGGTTGGTTGGTTGGTTGGTTGGTTGGTTGGTTGGATGGATGGATGGATGGATGGATGGATGGATGGGCGGTCGGACAGACGGTCAGATGGGTGGATGGATGGATGGATTGGTGCATGGGTGGTTGGTTGGGTGGGTGGATGAGTGAATGGGTGGGTGAATGAGTGGGTGGATGGGTGCATGGGTGGGTGGGTGGGTGGGTGAGTGGGTGGATGGATGGATGGATGATGGGATGGATGGTTGATAGATGGATGAAAAAGGGAGGGATGGAGGGAGGGGAAGATGCATGGATTGGTGTACAGATGATGAATGGAAAGAAGAACCAATGAAATAATGAAAGGTCAAATGAGTAGTTGAATGAATAAATGAAGGAATGCATGAAAAAATAAATGCACTGAAGATCAAAATTGAAAAATATTCTTCACTTCAAAAAACAAAGTAGATTTTGAAAAGTTGTGAGAGCACATTGAAAGTGAAGCTGCTTAATTTTTCTTGTCATTCACTCTGAGCCACAAAGTAAGGAAACAAACTTGTGCATCCAGGGGCTTGTCATGGCGTATAGCGGCATGGAAATTCTGCAGCACTTACAGTGACCTTGAATTAAATCTACCACTTAAAACTATTCAACTGGATCCTGCACTGTGCCCTAGGTATGACATGGATGAAGATGCCTCTAAATCAAAACTTTATTTTTAAAATCAGCAATTTTATTACACACGTCAAGGATGACACATTGGAAGTTGACAAATCCATCCATAATCTTGGGCAAGATTATCCACTCACTTTTAACTTGACTCCACGTGAGGTCTTCAGGATGAGATAGTGGGAGATGCCTCCTGTCTTCTCGTACTTGGGGACACGCACAGACAGGGCGAAACAGCCAGGGTGGGTGGTGCTGTCTCGCACTATGAAGGAGCCCACTTCCTCCTGGGCCAGAATCTCCAGAGCTATCTCCCTGTACACAGAGCAAAGGTCTGAGTAGAGGATGCAATGAAAGAAAAAGCACTCATGTTTGCACTGCAGAATGGATGGATAGTGTTTTCAGCTCATCAGCCTTTGCAGGCTATGCAAGGCCATTACGCAAGAAAATCACTAGAACAGTATGGAGTAAACGTAAATCAAGTCACGGTGTCCCTAGTCATTCGCCTCTTACGAGTTGTTTAGGGAGACACTGTGGGTCAATTCTTACCTCGACTCCAGGGGGATTGCACTGTAGAAGAGATGACAGAAGAGAAATGAAGATGACAGTGGCAAGTTACAGACAGAAATCGTGATGTTCATATTTTGTGAAGAATGGAAAAAATTAAGGGATGAATGGTGGATAGGATTGACAGACATGAAGTAAAAGATGAATGAACAGATGGATGGAAGGGACAGACAAATGGTTCCATGGATGGATGAATGGAGGTTGGATGGAAGGTTGGATGGATGGATGACAAATGGATGGGCTAACGAATGGATAATCAGATGGATGGGTGCAGGCAGGCAAATAATTACAGACAGAAGAAAAAAAAACTGAAAGGCATGCAAACTGAGACAAGACAGGGCTCAGACTACAGAGGAAATGGAAAAAGAGACAAGAAGCATAGTTTTCAACATTGCTCTCTGAGACAGTCTCAGCAAGCTGGACACAAAAAGAAAACAGCAAACTTTTCATATTTTAAATCTGTGAAACCTATACCTAAATTTCAGCAAGTCTAGATCAAAATATTTTCCTTTCTATCCGAATGTTCTTACTACAAGAGTGCAATCGACCATGTTACTTTGCCCTGCATTCAGCGCCAGTCCTACCTGGGAATGCCAGCCTGGTACCAGGGTGCATGGCGCAACTGCTCATCCTCAATGTGGCTCCTGTCTAGGCACATCAGGGACTCCAGCCTGCAACGGTACAAAATAGCACTCGTCAAGATCTGCACTAGCCACAATGCAGCACAGTACAATGCAGCACTTGCAGTACAATGCAGCGCTCACGGTACAATGCAGCGCTCACGGGACAATGCAGCGCTCACAGTACAAATACAATGCAGCACTCACAACACTCATATCAACCTAAGACGCATCCGGAATTCATGATGAAGATGAACGAAGTCTAATAGTTTATCAGCCTTTGCAGGCTGTGTACAGCCATTCATCACGAAAACCACTAAAGATAGAGTAAGAGCAAGTCAAATTCATTTCTTCCTAATTCTTCGCCTTTTACAAATTGTGTAGGAAGATTAAGCAAATCTGTTCTTATGTCCAACTCGCAGGAGGAACACATGAGGGACTTCAGCCTGTACTATACACGACACACCACCCATTTACCACTGGGAGCATCAGTCAACTAATTAAGCCAGCAAGACTACAACACAGCACTCACGTTAACGTACGGAACATATAAACCATCAGACCGCAACAGCGCAAACAAAGCAGTCAAGTACATACTAACACATCACACACACACACACGCACGCACGCACGCACGCACACACACACACACACACATGCACACACACACACACACACACACACACACACACTCACCTGCCTGCAACAGCACAACAAAGCACCGACGTCCATACTGCGAACAATAACAAAACAAAAACTTTTCCAACCTGCAATAGTACAAAAAACACTGACGTCAATAGCATGCACCCAACCAGAGATACTATAGTAGTATATATAGTGTCTCTGACCCAACACAATGTGAGCCAGCCAGCCAGCTGTGGCAGGGTCCCAGACCTGATTGGAAAGCCAGACCCAAGATAGAGAGGGCCAGACCTGATAGGGCAGGAACCGCCGGGGAGGGGGGGGGGGGGGGTCCGCTATGGGGCACGCAACTCCTGGAGTGAACTCGCTTAATCTTGGTTAGGGAAAGTTGCAAGAGTGATGAATGGCAGAACACTTCAATGCAATGGAGAGTGGGATTTGTGGAAAGGGGGAAAAATGATGGATGGATGGATGAGTTGGTGGGTAAGTGGATAGGTGGGTGGCTGGATAGATAGGTTGGTGGATGGGTGGTTGGTGGGCGGGGGTGGGTGGGGTGGGTGTTGGATATATGGGTGGGTGGATGAAGGGATGGATGAGTGGGTGCGTTGGTAGATAGGTGGGTTGGTGGGTAGGGGATGGTGGGTAAGGAGTTCGGTGGGTTGGTGAACGGATGGTGCGTTGATGGATGGATGGGTCCATTGGTGGATAGGTTGAAAGGAAGCAGGAGAGAGAGAGAGAGAGAGAGAGAGAGAGAGAGAGAGAGAGAGAGAGAGAGAGAGAGAGAGAGAGAGAGAGCGTGCAAAAACCATAGACGCTGGATTGGTGATGGTGTTCCTCATTCTAGTAAACTAGAGATTTCGCCTACCGGCAAAAGTATCTCTAGCACAGTTCACATCGCGTGATGGAAGGTTTTTGGCCAATTTATGCAAGCGGAGGTCACACGAGAGGCTTGTGGGATAGCCGATGTGCTCCCTGATATACGCCGTTAAAGTAGTTCTAAGACTATTTCGCACAAAACTCTTAACTTACTCTTGTTGAGACAACAAACAAGCGTTTATTCGATACAATAAAATGTTTGTGTTGAAATGGAACCAAATTTTTACATCTGAATGATTTCTGTAAAAAGTGGAGAGAAAAATAGTATCAGAACGAACTATTTTGGGCGCAAGGCTGTAATGCCAAGGGTCAAGCCTAGTACGCATTCATTGCGAACTGTGCCAGAGTCAATACTACTGACTCGGGTTTACAGAATGGGTGTTCCTAGCACTTCCCTTTGGTTTACGTAATGTCATGAAGAGCGAAGATGCACCATCTTCAGTATGGTAACTCTCGCATGAACGTTAGCTTTATTTGCAGTCTTCAGGTTCTGTGCTAACATTTTAAGTGCATTTGAAGATTCCAGATCGCATGATAAAATAAAGCCTGTGCGTCAGAGTAACATTGTGTGTGCATAATTCCAGGAAGGATGAAACGATAAACATATGGAGGGAGGGAGGGAGGGAGGGAGGGAGGGGGAGGGGATGGAGGGCGTTTTACAGCCTTTCAGCCTTTGTAGGTTATTAAAGGCCATTCCTTTGACAAGGAAAACTCATCAGACTTGGTAGGAATACGAGCAAGTCACGTCACGTCACGTCACGTCACGTCACGTCACCATTTCTCTAGTTATGCGACTCTTGTGAAACGCATTTTGAATCGCGGTAGGTCTATTTTTACCCCCAACCCACAGGGGGATGGCTAGATGGATATTTAGTGTTTT